>JAQGCD010000375.1:0-10438 GCA_034698965.1 Zygoribatula sp. | reverse complement strand
AATATATAATAAGTGTTAATAAATGTCTTCAAAATTTATTTATCCGTTTCTTTCCAGATGTCAAACACAAACCAGAGTTCGAGTCACTACTCATGGAAAGCGATTTAGAAGACATTGAATATTCCCAAGAATTGAATTCTTGAATGAGAGATCACTTCTTGTGGTCTCACAAAAAGCAATTCCTCCGCAAAGCGTTTACACAATTCACTCAATTTTCAGTTTATTTATGTTTATTTATTTTTGCTATACATTACAAATATCATTATTTAATTGTCATTTTGATCATTGTTTTTCAAACATTCGTCTCATTATTTATATGTTTTTTGTCTAAGAGAGAGAATTTCAAGTATTTATGTCAAACAATAATTGCAATAATTGAATGTTAATTACTAAACCATATATACCTAAATATTTTAGTTTTAGTTATATTAACTGTGATATAATTGGTGTGCCTTTAATTGTAAATACAGTATTGCAATAATTTTTACCACTAATCAAGGAATTTAATGAGCTTTCGATCAATTAATCAATAATTAATAAATACTTAATTAAGTCTGGATTTCAGTTCGTTTTGTCATTTGTTTACTCATTTGTTGAATATTGTTGAAACAGTTGGCGATTGTCTTCTGTCTGATCCCTGTCTTCTGTCTTAAGCCATGAGTCTGTGTGAGCTATCAGTGACCAAAAGAACTCGAATAGTCTTAATATATTTGTTCACTTTCTTCATTGGCATTTACTTCATGTGTTATACGCTATCCCTTCCTTTCATAAGTCGGCCGATCGACCACTTCTGTGCCCCGCCGTTCGACTTTCATTCTGAGCACTGGTCACCTAAAGACTGGAAGGTTTGGGCCATTCCATACTGGGATCAGGTGCCCAAACACATGAAGTACCCGTCTCTGCTATACAAAACACAGTCCAAGTGCTTGCAGTTCAATGTCGTCCAAAAGAAATACAAAAATAGTTCGGCGAAGAACCTGGAAATCGATTACACGGAGGACTCAATCGCTTATTGCAAGAACGGCTGGTATTATAAGGATAGGAAGCTTTCCATTATATCCCAGGTATGTATGAAGAAGATAATGAACAAATTTCGTTTCTCTTTGAAATGGATTAATTTAATTAATCCCATTTATATAAAATGTTCAGCTACCAAGATAAAAAATTTAACATGTTGATTGGATGCTAATTTTTGCCGGTTTATGCCAGGGTATAAAAGGGCCGCCTCTCTGGCCAATAAAGAGATAAATAGATAGGAAATAGAATCTGAATCTTGGACAGGGGTGGCCAAGGTCCATGACCAATAGGATGTTACCCAATTTTTTTCCAAAGGGGATTTTCTGTTGACGCCCCTTGCCCACCCCTGAAACAGGTTATATCAACGACCAATTTCTTTGCCGATTGATAGTTCGATTTGGTTTGCGACAAGAGATGGATGCTTCAGATCCTGCCACTGGTGTCGAGCACAGGATTCATCCTCTCGACAATTATCTTATGCTTCGAAAGCTATGTCTATGTCATAATCGTGTCCACAACTCTGATGGTTGCCACAAACCTATCTGTCCTTTGGCTCTATAACATCCCACTTCTGTTCACTATGAAGTTCTTGTCTGCGCTCTTCTTCGGAACCAATTTCTATTTGATCATAAACCTAATGACCAAAAGCATAAACAAGTCTGACGTCAAGTCAGTGGATGTGATATTCTTGGCCGGACTGTTGGGCTCAGTGTTCGGCAAAGGATCTACACTTTTGCTCATACATTGGATCCAAGACTGGAAGATAGTCCACACTCTGACCACGTTTTCGGTCATTCCGATCGTGATTCTCGGGTCAGAATATTCTTCTGCTACTTAACATTGTTAACATTGACCAATAATAAGCTTTCGTCGTTCAGAATAATACTATTCATCATTCAAACGACAGACACCGAGCGTAACATTACATTTGTCGAGGACTTCCCACAAGACTTAGAGGTCGAAGGCTTCCCACAAGAAATGTCTTTAGAGATCAATGTGGAGACAAACAATTCGATGATTGGTCAGAGATATCAGTTTGTCATGTATTACATTCCCAATTCATATGTTGTTCGACAAAAACATTTTTACATTTCCATAGGCTATGGATTACAGCATTCCTATACTTTTGCGAAGACTATGCTCAGCACCAGAAGTTGGAACGACAGCACCATTTGTTTGATCCCAAGTTCATCTGCATTCAGACTCTTAACATGTTTATGATTTTTGTCAGTAAGAGACGAATATCACTGAAATACACGATTCTCTTGGCTTTGATATCTGTGTGTCTGAGCAATGCATGTCTCACAGCGTCGGGTGAGTTCGATCAAAGCCATCAATTGATGATTAACATGCATATTGGGCCTTATTCAGGGCTGACCAGGGGGGTTACCTTAAACCTCCCATCTGAAAAATATTTTCGAAACCCCCTTAACCCCCGCCCCCAATTGTCGAGAAGATTGGTCAGCCCTGGCCTTATCCTAAGTATAAGCCAAGGATTGGCAGACTTCGCCGCGATAGGGAGGGAGTTAGTGGGGGTTTTCGGAATTTTTTTTTCACAGGGGGGGGGGTTTGACTGACCCCTCCCTCCATAGCCCATCCCTGGCATAAGCCTATAGAGCTAAGGCCCTAAATATCCGTTAATCGTCAATCATTTATAACTTATGATTCTTAATTAAAATTAAATTAGAATTTTTATTCACAAATACTTTATTTTTCTTTATCTTACAATTAGGCATAATTGTGACTCGGTTAGTTTCAATGCCTTTCAGTACTTTAGTATTTCTGAATTTAAATTGTAAGAACCTATTAGTCCATTGTATGGCTCAACTATTAGATAAATATAATTTAGACTTAAAATTATTATCAATTTTATATTTAATTTACTTCACCTTGAACTCAAAATTAATGTCATAACCGAATTGATAGTTATTTAAAAAATGCTCATTTATTAAAGATTAGCGGATAATACATAATCTGATAAATATCGGTAATAAATACAATTAAATATAAAATAAATTATTCATTTGTAACTCGAATGCCATACGAATCCCGATTGTGTTGGCAGTCAATTACCCCTTATGCCATCCTTTGTGTCCTCCATGTCCCTTCTTATGCCATCCCTTGTGTCCTCCATGTCCCTTATGGTGACCGCCCTTCTTATGCCAACCCTTGTGACCTCCATGTCTCTTGTGGCCTTTGCTCTTGTGCCATCCTTTGTGACCTCCGTGTCCTTTACTCTTATGCCATCCTTTGTGACCAGAGAGAAGTTTTGCGTTGGGGAACTTCTTGCTGTCGTTGAGCACCTCTCCATCCGAAGTGTTCATATCATCGGCTCCATCGGCTCCATCGGCTCCATCGGCTCCGTCGGCTTCATTGGCTTCATTGGCTCCATTGGCTCCATCATTGGAACCACCGAAGCCCATGACTGAGTCGCTAAATCCCGAGTCGTCGTCGTCGCCACCAAACGAATCGTCGCGACCGGAACCGAAAGGACTGTTAGAGCCGCCACCGCCGAATCCACCACCACTTGAACCGAATCCTCCTCCTCCTCCTCCACCGCCGCCGCCAGATCCGAAAGCACTCGGGCCTCCGAAGCCAGAACCTCCACCGCTTGATCCGAAACCTGAACCGAATCCCGAGCCACCGTCTGATCCAAAGCCACTGTCGGAGTCAGTGTCGTCTGACTTGACGTTTGACTTTTGTTCGTATTCCTTCAATAGATCGACTTCTCCGGACGACATGACCACCGCTAGGCTGGCCATCAGAATGGCGGACACGATATACAGACGCTGTCGAAGAGGAATGAGTTAGATATTGAAGTGAGTATAAGATAACTACCATTTTCAATGAGGACTGTGACTCAAGACTCGATTGTTGTTGAATTGTTCAAAGATTGTTACTTTGAAACTGATGTCTGGTCTGAGTTCGGGTTCGTATTTATAGTGAAATTCAAAGTAAGACTCCAATAGTGTTCGACAGTTGTAGTCTAATCGGTCTAATTGTCCGACACATGAGTTCTATAATTAAAATTTCGAAATCAAAAATAAAACATTAAAATAAAATTCATGTTTATTTGCGAAATCTTATGGTGTTTTGTGTCAAACACGAGATATTATTTTCAGAAGTTTCAGACAATTTTTTATTTGACATTCGATTCGAGAATTAATTAATTATTTTTGTGTGAAAAAAATTGTTCAAATATTTATTTGAGATTAATTGTGCGAAAAATTGCGAAAATTTCAAAAATACCCGAAACTATAGCAAATCTGTTTGGAGTTATTGAACAATAACTGATATATCGAGTCTATGGAATGGAAATCAGGTTTAGATGTCGTGAACACAGGTATCAGCGCTTGAAATGTGACCGAAATCGGGCTTTGATTAAGTTCTTTGACCGAAATTCACTTTCGCTAACTATATGGTTGACATACTATCAGTTGTGATGACTGCCTAATAGCCAAGTGGTTGACATTGCACCAGTTACAAGCTAAATTTCATTGCTAATTGCTATTATTACGGCATTTCATTACCTGTTTCGAGTAGACATTAAATTGGACACAGAATGTAAGTCACTTTTTAGAGAAGATAATATTCTTGTACCTGAAGAATGTGATTGCGCAAACATTAGGAAATTGGGTTCCGATTTATAAACCAAAAACAAGTTAATAGGGTTGACAGCTTGATTTACCGAATATAAGCACAAGGCTAAAATTCTTTATTATGAATTAATTTTAACTATTCAATCATGGTAATTAAAAAGGACTTGATATTTTTCGTGTAAAATTATCAAATTCAACTGACAAAATGTCCCTTCCAGTGGAGATTTTTAAAAATAGACACCTGGACGTCTGGGAGCTTGAGGTAATAATCTTAATCTCTGATTCAGCACTTGACTGTACTCATTGAATTTTTGAAGAGCAGCTAGATAAAATTGCACAACCATCATCACTCGACCACGTTTATTGAATTGGCTCGATCGCTGACAGACTTTAACATTTAAGCGAGAGTTCCGAACCTTTATACCTGATAATTGTTTAGCAAATGAGAGATAAGATTATCAAACAAATAAATATTCAAGCTAGGTTAACTAAATAATTGTTTAGAAGATAGGCAAGCATTTGAAATTCCAAACTAACATTGGGAATAATTCTAGATAATTGAAGGGAATAATGAAGAAATAAACCGAAATAACATTGAAATATCAGGAATCTAATGAAAAAGATGAGTGGACGACCTTGGTGACGTTCAAATAAGTATTGTTAAGTACTATTCCAGTCCGTTGTAATCCGTTATCTCAACCCTATTTAAATACACTATTCCATTGGTAGTGAATGATTCGCGGTCTTGTATCAAACCTAATAAAGCTTGAGATGAAATAAATACTTTGAATAGTTTTCTTATTCATCCAATTCATTGCAGGGATTAAAACTTTCATCCTTTCATCAAGAATGAGTGTCATCAAAAAGCGATCGATTCGTGTGATTCTGATCAGGTTCCTGGTCATTATTTACGATATCATCTCATACCCCATCTATTTGGTCATTCAAAAGCCATGGGAAACCAAAATATTGAACCGAAAAGTTCGCGCAAAACTCGAGAACCCGAATGACCCGCACTCGGCATATGTCCGGGTCGGCAAACAAAAAGACCACTATGTGGCCAAATGCAAGACCATCCCCGAAGCGCAACGAACGTCTCTTCTCATGAATGGAAGAGATCGACAGTCACTCGGGTTTAGGAAGATTTTGGCCGAAGAAGAAGAGAAACAATCGAATGGAAAGATATTGCGAAAGTGGAAGCTCTCTGACTACAAGTGGCTGACCATCGGTGAAGTGGACGAACTCATTGGTAACATCGCTCGCGGACTTCTGGCCAATGGCGTCAAACCGAAAGACAATGTCCTGATATTTGCTGACACTCGTCTCGGTATGGATTAATGGACTTTAGCTCGACTTTAATTTTATCTGAATTATCTTAATTTTAAACATTTCAGTCATCTTCTGATACTATTCTTTATTTGATACATGAAAAGTTCAAATTCCAAAAATTCTAAGTTCATGTGTTCTCAATGGACAAAGTCTCTAAAATTAGCCTTTGATCAGTAAATGAATTAAAAGAACACAAGACAATCGGGACAAAGGAACATCCGATATCTTCCCAAAGCTTTACAGCTTATTCCAATGTCTTTGAGCCTCGGTGTCTTACTCATGATGTTGTTTAAGTCTTCCCTTTTGTCTGAAGCCCTATCGTTATTTAACTCTTATACTTCTTATCTAATTTTAAATTTCTCTATATTTATTTTCGGAAAAATTAATTTTCATAATTAGAATGGTTTTTGAGCGCTCATGCGATCCTACGAATCGGTGCCACTGTGGCCACACTTTATGCCTCTCTAGGCGAAGAGGCCATCATCCACGGTATCAATGAGAGCGAAGTGACTCATGTGATCACCAGCCAAGACCAGTTGTCCAAACTGTCGAAGATCACCAACAGAATACCTAAAGTGAAGACAATAGTTTACTTCGAAGGAGTCAAATCAGTGACCGCTCAGTTCGAGTCTGATCTTCAATTGGTTCCATTCAAGCAATTGGTCGCTGATGGTAAAGCAGCGCCTGAAACACTCAATGGAGTGGAACCATCTGAAGACGATGTGGCAGTTATTCTCTACACTTCTGGTTCCACCGGAAACCCCAAAGGAGTTCTGTTGACGCACAAGAATTTCATGACAGCTGTGTCTTCTGCGATGACACTCCTCGACGAGAAACATGTTGGCAATGTCGAAGATCATATATTCATGTCATTCCTACCTCTGGCTCACTCACTCGAGTTCTTCGCCGAGATATTCATGTTCTCAATGGGTGCGCGTATAGGTTACGGCACTCCATATACGATTACAGACAACGGCACTGCCATCAGAAGAGGAGACAAAGGAGATCTGACACTTCTTAGACCCACTATAATGCCTTCCGTTCCTGTGATTCTGGAGAGGATCCGTAAAACTATTGATGCCTTCGTGGAAAAGAAGGGACCATTCGCTAAGGAATTGTTTGAGTTTATCATCAATTACAAGTCGTTTTGGGATAGAAGAGGTTATAGAACACCGATCATCAATAAGTTGCTGTGTCAAAAGATTCAGTCGCAAGTTGGCGGACAGCTCCAGGTGTTAATAGTGGGAGGCGCCCCACTCAGCCCCGACACACAGAAGATCATGAAGTCGTCTTTGAATGTGCATATGCTTCAGGTGAAGATCCCATTGCATGTGTGCTAAAGCATTAAGTGTTTAATCCAATTCTATTGTGTTTAGTGCTTTGGCTCGACTGAAACTTGTGCCGCCACATGTTTCATGGACTTCGAGGATTTGACTTTCGGCAGAATCGGTGCTCCACTTCACGGCGTCAAAGCAAAACTGATTGACTGGGAAGAGGGCGGCTATAGAGTGACCGATAAACCATACCCGAGAGGAGAATTGGTTGTCGGCGGAAATTCAATTTGTATGGGGTATTACAAGTTGGAGAAGGAAACTACGGAATCGTTTGAAGACAAGGATGGCGTCCGATGGTTCTATATGGGAGACATTGCCGAAGTGGATGAGAGGGGAACTTTCAAGATTATTGACAGGAAGAAGGACTTGGTCAAGTTGCAGTTTGGCGAGTACATTTCATTGGGCAAGGTCAGTTATTGTCAATTGTCATTAAGTGTGAGTGTAATTATATTTGGCGTTTTGATAGGTGGAGGCAGAACTCAAGAATTCCCGATATGTGAGTAAAACCTGTCATTAAAGTGATTGTCAATTATTATATTAATGATATTAAAGGTGGAAAACATATGCGTTTACGGCGACTCATTTCACGTCAATTTGGTAGCATTAGTGGTGCCCAACGCCCGAACAGTGCGAAGTCTGGCCGAAGAACTTGAAATCGAAGTCGACGACCAAAAGCTTTATTACAACAACGAACGACTGATAGCTGAAGTTATCAAAGAGCTGACAGCCTTTGGTCTTAAGTCGGGTCTAAATAAGACTGAGATTCCAACGAAGGTCAAACTGTGCACTGAGGAGTGGACGCCTGTCAATGGCCTCATCACTGCTGCGATGAAACTGAAACGAAAAGTGATTCAAAACTTTTATCAGAGTGATATCGATCAGATGTACGGAAAAGTACCGAAAAGACGCGAATAAAGTTGTAATCGATTAACACATTATGCTGTTTGTCATTGATTGAGTACTTTTGGCTAATTGCTAAGCGATTTCATCTAACTTAATAGGAAATTAGCATGCTACATGATAATTTAGCAATGTTTGCAAAATTATCGATTTATATGAATTCCAGTCAAAATAACTTTTTAATGTTATGACTAAATATAATGAATTTAATATCTGTTGAACAACAAGAAGAACATAACTTTTGCTCATATGATCCCAAACTCAATCAACAGTTTATGCAATGCATCGCTAAAACTGGTTTCCCTTCAGTCATAAGTAGAGAAACCATTGCGAGCGCCAAATGTCTGAATGAAAAAACGGCTCAAAACAATGTTTTCAAGGCTATACACAACCCCAATACACAAAGAATAACCATATTTAACCTTCGAGTTGGTTGGAAATCATAGCTGTGATGCAAATGCTGGCTCAGAATGGGCTCCAAAATGTTCTCAATGTCTGTAATTGTGAAGCCCTAGTCTGGACTTTCGCGATCAAAGTCTGTGCCATAATATTGGAGCAATTATAGAGTTATTTGACAGTATTTTCCACAATCCAACTAGTTACGATAGCATATTTGGAAATTACCTGTGCCAATCAGCCCTGTGTCAAGCCCTCAATCCCTGCACATCCCTTCACTGTAAGCATGGAACTAATGACTGACAGATAAACGATCGATGAATTAGCATTCGATTGGATTGGAATAAAAGCGAATCTCTTTTCTTTGGTCTTCTTGTGTCTCCTCATAAATGACTTCATACAGAGACCAGACTTGAGAGAGGCTTCTGTTGGGCAATCAGTTTCATCAGTTCCAACAGTCGAGACACAATTTGCGAGCCCAGACCCAAACGGAGAGAATGTGCGCGACAGATGTGATATAATGCCATCAATTGTTTACATGGATATCATATCTGTGTATTTCGCTTGTGATTAGTGGTTATCATCGCCGACTGTGTGTGTACCCCAATAACTAAAATAGGTTTTAATCGTATGTGTCGTCTAATCAGTCGTCCCTCTAATCAATGGTTCACTTTGTGTTCGGGTGGCGTGAGTTGTGGTTCAAAGGTCATCAGCAAAGACTTTACTCTCGTTTCCATTGACTTTACTCCTGACTAAGGAGTCTTATTCCTAAGTACGTCCGCCCGCTTCGGGTGCAATCAACTCATCTTAAGTCGGATATTAAAAGGCTATTCGCGACTGACAAGCAGTCAGTTTAACGTCTGTCGACTATATCGTCTAACGATTAACAATTAGTCACTAATTAATACAATTATAAGTCTTCTTAAATCGATTTATTGCTCACACTTCTCGTCTTTCGCTCAATAAGTAAGTTATATATTCTTTGATTATTCTTAACGATAAATTCTTGAAAAATTATTCTTTTAATTATTCTTGATATTAATGTTAATAATTGTCATCCGAGTAATTCGATTCTTGTTAGAAATCAATCGATAATTTATTATTAATTTCTGCAACATTTTCAGAAAAATATCTTTCCGTTAGAACTTTGAAACCCTTTGAAAGTCTCCTCATCTGTTGAAATGCGATCTTCAGATTATGAGTGAAATGCTTCCAAAAATTATAAATAATTACACTTTAGTCCCGATAATTTTGTTTCAATGCTATAAACAATTTTCAGATAAAATGAATGAAAGAATTAACACAATTCTCAAAGCATTTCATAAAAAGTGTGACTTTTGGTAAACAAATTATGAAATGTTTTCAAAACGGAACGGAATTATTGATCGATCAGAGAATAAATATTCTGAAAATATTAGAAATTATTCCATCGATTGAGATCACGGCAACACATTTGGCAGCAATTTCATTTTAATCTGTATTCAATTTTGGACATTCTCCAGAAAACATTTTAACTCTAGTTTAATTCTAGTACAAATGGCATGATTGACAAACTATTTTAAGACCTAAGTCCATTAAGATTAGTATCTTATTTTCATTTGCCAAGTATCAAATGATCTTTTGTCCGTTGGCCACCTCGATCACCTTGATCGTTTTCATATCACGTGTACTCCTTTGCAACATAACAATGTCGATGTAAATCTTTTTCCATAGTAATGAAAGATAGCTCTTCAGAAGAGTCTTAACATAAATTAATAGCATTCTGTCATTCAATGTATTGTTGTGAACGAGGAAAGTCCCGCTTTAAACATGCTAAATTATAAACCTTCTCAGGTACAATTTGCAAAGCGATTTAAATTCAAG
>JAQGCD010000374.1:0-10462 GCA_034698965.1 Zygoribatula sp. | reverse complement strand
TCTCTACAAGAAGTATCATCAGCCAGATATACCTCAAACCAAAAACGATTTGATTGAGACCAAAGGCGAACGACTTCTCTATTCGTTTTCAATAATCCGAAGCACAGAATCGCTATTTGCAAACACTCATGAGAAATGGCAGGCATTGGACACAATTCGTTTTCTTTTGATAATCTATGTCTATATCGCTCACTTCTACATCGCTGCCACAACATTGGGACTGATCACTCTGAAGAACCTGTTCTCAGTTGTGATTCCCCGCATGTTTAGAGACCCGCGCTATTGGTTTGCCAGAAATCCACTGATGATCGATGCCTTGTATGCACTCAGGTATGCATTGTCTCAATATTGCAAATAATAATTAAGAATAATTATTAAGATAATGTTAAATATTTAGCATTTATTCAATTTATGATATTTATTGTATCTCATTATTCAAATATTTTCTTTGCAGTGGCTTTTTAATAGGCTATGGATTACTACGAAAACTAGACAGAAGTGGCGGTCGTTTCCGATACTTGCAGTTCATAGGCCAACAATGGCTCAGATTCACAGTTCTGTCCTTCGGATGTCTGCTCTTCTTCTACGTGTTCCGGTTCACAGGCGACGGACCTGTTTGGTACTACGGAGTGGATTACACGAGCGGATGCAAGAATCCTTGGCAACTGTTGAGGATACTCACTTTTATGAACAACTTCTATGAATTTCGATTTGAAACCTTCCACAATACGGTGAGTTTTCCTCTCCCACTATTGCTCTCCCAGAAATTCCATTGGCAAAACAAGACATTATTTAAATAGAATTAGGTCAATGGCACACTCATTACTGACATTCACTTCCAATATTCAGTGCAATCTTCCCCTCTGGTTCTTGTCTGCATTGATGCAATTCCTGATCATCTCTCCCGCATTCATAATCCTTTACTGGCGGCGCCCGACTCTCGGCAAATACGTGATGATCGCCGCCATAGCGGTCACCAATTTATCAGCAATTATGCCCTACTTTGTCTTCGGAGTCAAGCCTTATCTACAAATACTGATACATGGTGCCAAATTATTGAGCTCGAATGCCAACGACTCGATCAATTGGTACCACACCTACCCTAATGTGCAAGCTCACAGCTATTTGGTTGGAATAGCTGCTGGGTTGATCATGAAAAACGGCATTAACATGAGCGCAACTCGTGTCCGATTCTGTTGGATGGGCTCTGTACTCGGAATAGTATCGGTGTACATTTGGCAGGCCAGCTTCTGGACATCCGGCCTCACCGAACCAGTTTTCGGAGCTCTTCTATGGCACACTTTAGGAAAATTCATATTCGCCATCAGTTTCTCTTGGATTTTGGTTGGAATCTGCAGCGGAAACGGATGTAAGTCATTTGTAAATGATTTTAGATAAGCTTTCAGATTAGCAAAAAACAATTTCTTAATCAATGATAGTATATCGAAGACCGATATTATCCTATAACTGTGATCAAGGTGACTTATCCATCTAATCATGAGTGAGGACATTCGCGAAAGGATAAACTTAATTATCGAATGTCTTCATTAGCATAAAAATATGACATTCAAAAGGATCGATAATTGAATTAAATTTAAATATCTAATCTAGCACATTAATCTTGCTCACCAAAATACATGTATGATATGAATTTTATTTATTTTTAGATTATTTGAATTTGATTCTATCGTGGAATGGCTTCCGACCATTAGCTCGACTCTCGTTCGGCATATATTTGTTACACTTTCTTATGATTGGTCACAGAATTTTCGACACGAAATATACTTTGAATGCCAACGATCGGCTTATGGTAAGGAACCGTATGTCCTAATGAACCCTCAACTAATAATATTTTATAATTTTAGTGGCAATTCATAACAATCGACTTAATTTGGGTTGTCTTCATGGCTTACTTGTACTACATCTTAATCGAAAGCCCATTCTGTAATGTCTTTCGTGTGTTATGTCCGTCCGAATCGATCGCTCCGACCGAGAAGAAACAGATTCCAGAGTCCAATAACAATGGTATCGGTGCCAGAGATCTAAACGGTTTTGTCACTGAGTCTTGTCTTTCGGTAACCGCTAACGGAAACGGAAGCGTCAATCAAATGAGTGAATTGAGTAAACTTTGATTAATAATGTTATCTTCACTTCAATTTTAAAAAGATACCACTTTATTTAATTTACACTCATCATTTGTAAAATATGTCATCAATAATTTCATTAAGCTTGTCATTGCATCTAAATATTAAGTTATATTTGAATTTACTAAATATTAATTAATGCTTTAATTTATACCCATTTTTACAATTTTATAATATTAATATTTTTACAAATGATTATAGTTCTTTGATAAATTTCAATTACTTTAAAATTATTTGAATAGCCAGATATTTCAAATGAAAAGTTAATTGATAAAACACAACTTAAGCTATTTAAATAAAATTATCACTTCAATGTAAAATTGGACCTTGTACATATCATTAAAAACTAATCTGCATACCTTACCATGCACATCGGAGGTACAGTTGATTGTTTTCAAAAGGCTTACCATTTATCTTCAACAGACTACGAGTTTTATTGCATGATGAGTGAAGAATGAGATCTTGGTGAACTAGATTTTATATAGAAGCGAACAAGGTATTCATCTATCAATTTTAATATTCAAAACAATTAATGTTTTATGTCATCTGATCTCCAATCGAGTGATCAGTCGATCGGTGTCTTCACTCCGAACGGCGACCCATTGAGTGATCGATTACTTATCATCAGATGTTGAGACCGATAACATCTGAATTGGTCTCATCTATGTTACAATTATTTATTGGACACTTAAAACCCTTATAAGATGGAACAGTTGACCTTGCTCACTCTACTTTCGTTCTCGATGCTCTTCAGCAGCTACATCTTCGGCACCCTTCCGATGGTGTTTACATTTTCAGAGGTAACTAACGATCAAAGTTAACCTCCGAAAAGATCGGGATTAACACAATGTACCCGAACTTATTAATTGACCACAACATTAATCACCCTATTTTACAGATAGTCTTCTGCTTATTTCTGATAACAATGTCCCTAGAAATTCTCAATTTAAATTACCATGCTACATGCCAAGACTTTTCGGTATAAGTCTATTTTACCAGGGGCATTTTGAACAACAATAGAAATTTTAAAAATCGTTAATCAAATAAAGACTCGAGTTAATCTTATTTTTGAATTTTCTCGCTCAGGTTAGGTTAGTTCAGTTTAGGTTAGGTTAGGTTTGTTTTATTAATTTCGAATATTTTTAAGTAAAAATTCCATTGTTGAAAAATGCCCCTGGTAAAATAGACTTGTTCCTGAATTAATTTTAAATAAAGCGCTTTAACACCAATTGATCGCTAGATTGAACTCTACAAACACCGTTTGGTTCAATATGAGGCTTATATTTTGACAATTCGGTACTTTTATAGATATAAATTTGAACGCTAATAAACCTGAATGTACACTTGAAAAGATGCAGAAATTGTTGAATTTATTTCAATGGTTGGCTTTGTTTATAATGAGTTGTGTCAGTTGATCCGATAAAACGACAAATTAAACTATAATTAAATCGATATCACAATAATTAATTAATCCAGATCTTCGGCCAAGACATCAAAATAATGTCTGACAGCGAAGAATCTAATCGGGATTCAGATAACGAGGTAAACAACCTATAATTTAAATGGCATTCATTGAATTAATTTAATTTAAATTATTATATGACATTAGGCTGAGGAAGTCGAGAAAGAAGAGGAAGTGGCAGACGAGGAAGAACCAGAAGGTGAAGACCTCGATGAAGACGATTACGATGATGAGGATGATGAAGATGATGAGTATAGTGGTCGGCGGCGCCGCAAGCGCAAGAAGCCGAGACATGGCGGCTTCATCTTGGATGAAGCAGAAGTCGATGACGAAATTGAGGACGACGAAGAATGGGAAGAGGGAGCTGACGAGATAATCGATAAGAACAAACATGCAGATGAGTCCTCACAGAGGGATATGGACTCTCATCGGAGGCTCCAAATGATGTGGAACTCCCAGAAAGAAGATGAAATCGAAGACTATTATCGCCGCAAATATGCAGAGAGCTCTGCTGCCGAGCGGGGCTATGATGGTGATATGGATCTGCCCGATGACATCACACAGCAGGCTCTCATGCCCGGAGTCAAAGATCCCAATCTATGGATGATTAAGTGCAAGATTGGTGAAGAAAAAGCGACAGTTCTGCAGCTCATGAGGAAATTCATTGCTTTCGCCGCAACCGATGAACCGCTTCCCATCAAGTCTGTGGTCGCTCCAGAAGGTTGGCCTCAATTCAAACCTATATAAAGTTTTCTTATTAAATGTTTTGTTTCATAAATCACAGGAATTAAAGGCTATATCTATATCGAGGCCTTCAAACAGACTCACGTAAAGCAAGCCATTCAAGGAATGGGAAATCTTAGACTCGGAATATGGAAACAAACAATGGTTCCGATCAATGAAATGACTGACGTCTTGCGGGTCACTAAAGACAATTC
Source organism: Zygoribatula sp. (assembly GCA_034698965.1). Classification (NCBI taxonomy): domain Eukaryota; kingdom Metazoa; phylum Arthropoda; class Arachnida; order Sarcoptiformes; family Oribatulidae; genus Zygoribatula; species Zygoribatula sp. The sequence goes on along the minus strand of JAQGCD010000374.1, from coordinate 5,918 downwards.
GCAAATCAAAGTCAATCAATGGGTTCGACTGAAAAGAGGTCTTTACAAAGACGACTTGGGTCAAGTCGATTACGTTGACACCGCCCAGAACCAGGTTCATCTCAAACTGATCCCCAGAATAGATTACACTCGACTGAGAGGTGCCCTCAGAGTAGCATCCAGTGAGAACGAAAACCAAAAGAGGAAGAGACAGAAGCGACCGCCGCCGAAGCTCTTTGATATCGACGCCATTCGCCAGATCGGAGGCGAAGTGACCAATGATGGTGACTTTATGATCTTCGAAAGCAATCGATACCGAAGAGGTTTCCTCTACAAAGCATTCGCAATCAGCGCTTTGCTCATCGATGGCGTGAAGCCAACCCTTTCCGAGTTAGAAAAGTTTGAGGAACACCCGGAAGGCGTTGAAATACAATTGAGCGAAAGCACAATTGCTGAAGAAAAAGGCCATAGCTTTGCACCGGGAGATAATGTTGAAGTATGCGAAGGAGAATTGGCTCATCTTCAAGGAAAAATTGTTACTATCGATGGCAATAAGATCACAATGATTCCCAAACACGAAGATTTGACTGAACCACTCGACTTTCAGGCTCACGAACTAAGAAAATACTTCAAAATGGGAGATCACGTGAAAGTAATAGCCGGTCGATATGAAGGCGATACCGGACTTATTGTCCGCGTCGAAGACAATCAAATTGTCCTTTTCTCTGACCTAACAATGCACGAATTGAAGATATTGCCCAAAGATTTGCAACTTTGCGCGGATATGGCCACAGGAGTCGACAGTTTGGGTCAATTTCAATGGGGAGATTTAGTCCAATTGGACGCACAGACTGTCGGAGTGATCGTCCGTTTGGAGAAAGAAAACTTCCAGATTTTGAACCAAAACGGCAAATTAGTTCACGTCAAACATCAAGCGGTCACTAAGAAGCGCGACTCCAAACGAGCCGTTGCTCTTGACTCGGAACAGAACCAAATACAAGTGAAAGATCACGTCAAAGTAATAGATGGTCCTCATTCTGGTAGACAGGGCGAGATCAAGCACTTATACCGTAACGCGGCATTCCTTTATTCACGAATGATTCTGGAAAACGGCGGTATTTTCGTCTGCAAGACTCGACATTTGGCACTGGCCGGAGGCTCGCGTCCGCTCTCTGCTTCCGGAGTTATGAATAATGCTGGTTTCATGTCACCAAGAATTTCATCACCTGCTCACCCATCGAGTGGCGGAGGCGGCGGCGGTGGTGGTGGCGGCGGCCGACAATTTGCAAACGTGAAAGGAGGTCGCGATCGATCTGACTTAGACCTAATTGGGAAGACCATCAAAATCACCCAGGGAACTTATAAGGGATATATCGGAATTGTGAAAGATTCAATCGGAATGACAGCTCGCGTCGAACTGCACGCCACCTGCCAGACCATCACAGTCGACAAAGGACGAATAATAGTGGTCGGCAGTGGAAGTGGTGATAAGTCGGGAGGTGTTTCCACTTATGCACGAAACACTCCGATGTACGGCAGTCAGACACCGATGTATGGCGCTGGCGGTCGCACTCCGATGTATGGCGGAGCCAATACGCCAATGCACGACGGCTCGAGAACACCAGCTTATGGTGGCGGAGGAGCCACTCCCATGCACGAGGGCTCACGCACTCCTGTTCACACGTCATCGATTTGGGACCCGACTGCTTCTACCACTCCAAGACCTGACTTCGATTACGATGAACCTTCTCCTTCGCCGTCAAACCCTTACAATTTGAATCCCCCAACGCCTGGCTATCCGAACCCGGAAACACCACCGGGTGGGCCATATACTCCACAAACTCCTGGAATGTATGCCTCTTCTGACCACTCGTATTCACCTTACGGTCCGGCGGCAACTCCTTCGCCATCGAATTACAGCGTTCCGGGCACTGCTCCGAGTCCTGCCTCAGCAGGTTATATGACTCCGAGTCCCGCATATAACGGACCTCACAGTGTTGGACCATCTCCATCACCGACTGGTTATGGCTATTCTCCGATGACTCCAGGAGTCTCTTCGCCACACTTCAATCCACAGACTCCAGGCGCTGGTATGGAACACTCGTTCGCGGTTGAGTGGCAGACCACCGACATCGAGGTCAGGATAAAAGACGTTCACGACGACGACGATCTCATCGGACAGACTGGTATCGTAAGAGGAATATCAGGCGGAATGTGTGCCGTATTTCTCCTCAAAGAAGATCGTGTCGTCAACATATTGTCGGAGCACTTAGAGCCAGTTGTTCCTGGACCATCTGATAAGGTTAGTCTCTTCGCGTGAATAATTCGAATCAACCTTAAATTTTGTTTATAGATCAAAGTAATTTTCGGCGAGGACCGGGAAATGACTGGAACTTTACTCAGTATTGACGGCAATGAAGGAGTGGTGAGCTTCGACTCGTCGGACAATCGTCAGGCGGATATAAAAATGCTTCCGTTGCGGTATTTGTGCAAAATGAAGAACGAAAAGTGATCCAACAATTTTGTCAATTCGAGTCAATTGGTTTGAGTAACAGTTCTAAAGAAATCCGATAATTATAAATATAATTCACTTCAATCATCGATTCATTTATTTTTAATCCGAATAAATATTTCAAATCCGATTAATTTGTAAGGATTTAAAAAAACATTTGGAAAGATTGACAAGAATTCAGTTCAATTCAATTCTAGCAACAGATCAAAGACTCCTGAGTTGAATCAAAATCTCGTTCAGAGTCCTATTTGGCGACACTTTCTTCAAACTCTTGATAACTGTCCGACAAATGGGACACGAATTGACGCCAGACATCAATGATTGATCCAAACAGGACTAAAATGAGACAATAATTATCAATTGGACTGAACTCTAGAGTCTAGACTTTTTAATCTCAGACTTACTTTACAAATATTATGAGAACAGACAGTTGTGATCGGGTTTTTCACAATTTCCAGACAACAAACACATTTGAAATGCAATTCCAATTTGTCGAAGAATTCCTTGAATATGTATATAATTGACAAAATTAGTGGTAATTGAAGACAATTTATGTTTGGATACCTGTTTGCCGCGTTTGGCGTTCAGTAACACACTTTGCCAGAGAGTGCTGTTCTGTCTGTCCTTTGCTATCAGTTTGAGGATATGGTTTGGAACTGCAAACGAGTTGGTCTTGACTTTCTTGCTTTTGAACGCCTTTTCATCCATTTTCCACGACCTCTTGGATGCTGTGGCTTCGGTCCAGCCGTCGGGGTATATGATGGTCAGACCAAGGCGTTTGATGCGATTGATGCCGAGCTTAGTCCAGGGCGCAGGTGTCGGATCGTCCCGTTTTAGTAGATATCGCCAAACGAGAAAACCCGATTCACCGGTTTGTGGCCAATATTTGACAACTTTGTAAATGCCATCATATCTGACCCCGACTTTTGGCAAATAAAGAGACTTCTTTGAGGCTCCCCTGGCGTTCCCACTTCTTAAAACTCTGACGGGTTTTCCTTTTTGCCAATCGAGACCAGCGTTGGCCCCCTTTTCATCATTAAAGGGTGCGAAACAGTTGAGTGCCAGCGCTTTATTACATCTCTTTAGTTCTTGATCTTTAGTTTGCGGGCCTCCAACGCGACACTTATTGGCCGAATCTTTCCCACCCGAAGCAGAATAGTAGAACTGATCTCCCAAATCAATGTCTTCTACGTAAGAACACGAGAATACGATGGAATATGCCCCGACATTCTCCTTGCCGTGAATTCCGGCCACTAGAGGTGTATGCAAACCAACTTCGGAGGCCTGGAACCGGAAGCGCCACCACATACCGACTTGGATGCCGGGAATGGGTCCGAAGTGGTCTTTAGGCACCGTCTGACAGACTTGTGTTCGGCCCACGCACGCCATTCCTCGTCCCCAATCTTTAACTCCAACTCTATTCAGACTATTTTTCCTTTTCTCCAATTGTTTGGATTCGATTTCAATTACTTTTTTGTGATCACTATTCCTGCAGTTATTGCAATACCAGTCGTCTTCGGGCACCTCATTCAAAGGGGTCGTTAGACACCAGATATGTTGAATAGCATTGCATTCGTCGCAAATGATCTGTTTGTCGGGTGCGGTCTTCGCTCCGCATGTATTGCACGAACACTTTTTGCAGTCGCGCTCCGAGTCGTCGTTGCATTGGCTGCAGTCGGGCGCCGATCGGCCTTTCAGACCAAACAAAAGAACTCTTTAACGCATTTCGCGACAATAGACTCATTTCACTGCCTTTCATTGGATTTCTGTTAATTTTTTTGTCTCCCTTTCTGAGAAACGGAAACTGGAGTGATTTTATTACTCGATATCAATCGCGTCTTTAATAGGATTTGTCAGATGCCTTCACTGAAGCCTTGGCCGGCACTGAGACCCGCATAACAAATGATGTCTGCATTGAAGGCAAGCATTAGTGCATTAGTGCCGGCAATTTGTATTCGGTAGGACTTCGACACTAATTATCAGATCTGTTAATTATGCAAAGCATTTGAGGCATCGCTTCAATTGTTGCAAAAGTTGTTTGAAAACAATTTCAAACAATTTCAAAGCTATTTATAATATGCGAATCACTCGCTCATAGTCTCAATACTTGGTCTGTAATAACTTATAAGCGATGGAAAGTTGTCTTCAATCGAATCTGTCTTATCTGGTGTCACAAAAGGGCACTTTTGGGACTCTTTGCTTCATTTGTGACAATCAAGAGATGTTTCGCAAGACATGACTTTGCGAGAGCTCTTTGTTTTACTAAATTTAGAAAACTATTACAAACAACAGTACAATCGAGGTCTTTGTCGCCGTCAGACATCGAGAGGGTTGGCCTCGAGTCTCGACAACTGACAGTTACGACACTACAGTCACTGCACTGTCTTTGGCACTAATTTAGTCGACTCCTGAGTCCGGACTCAAATTATTTTTGACTGCCGGCACACAAATCGATTCTTCAATGTGTCAGACATTCTTGTGGACAGCAAAACAGGACTACAAACAAAGCTTTGGTGCAAAACAAATAAGAATAACTAATCGCGAACTAACTGTCAATTCATTGTATTTGCGTTTCAAATAAGTTTATTTAAATCCCGTTTGAATAAAATTAATAAATATGTTCGGACGTAACGAAGAAGTGAGACAATAGGTTAGCAGTGGGTTAGCAGTGGGTTAGCAATGGGTTAGCTCAGCGAAAAGGGGTTACCAGAGCTCTAATGTTATAGAAAGGGGTTGACTCGACTTGACTGACAGAGTTTGCAAATCCGGTTGCGGTGGCGAACATGGATTGGACACAGACTGGCCGTCCATTGCATATCGAGTCGATTGCAGTCATTTGAATAAATACTGAATAAATGTTGGCATCAATTATGATAATTGGCTTAAATGGAACTCTCGTTTGAATAAAATACATTAGAAATAAATACCGATTGAGTTCTAAAGCCAATCGATTGGTCACTAAAAAACTAATTGAACGCTCAAACGGTTCTGAAATTGTTTTGTCAGTCAAGACAGACATCGCTTGCCATTGAATAATATCGAGTTATGAATAAGTTATGAAACACTGAATACAATCCGGTTCTCACTGTTTCTCACAGTTATTGAACTTGAAATCACTTGAAATGAATGAATGGATCGCAACTCACGTTTGGCTTTTGCTCCCAATCGGATCAGCACTTCGTCTTCAGGCGAGCGCTCACTCCTCACCGAATTGGCTTCAATAGAGTAGATCTCATCGATTAATCTGATTCTCTGCCTCTCGAGCACAACGTCGGCCATACATACCGAGCCATATAAGGCTCTTGTTTTAAGCTTCTTCTCAATCTTTTCGATCCGGCATTCATACCAATAACCTCTTGGCTGAGAGTTGTCAGCATTGAAGTTGGCCAACACTACCTGTCCCTCATTGAGCTCATCCAAAGCAATC
>JAQGCD010000373.1:0-10468 GCA_034698965.1 Zygoribatula sp. | reverse complement strand
AATAGATTTCACTTTTGCAAGAATACTATCAATTATATCGTGAAATACGTACTCGACTATAGTTAATGATTATAAGGGCTAACTCACAAAAAATTTGAACAGAAATTATATATAAAGACCTCCTTTTCTGAAACGTTTTGGCAGAGATTCGATGCCTGAAAAGCGTTGGCATCAGTCTTACAAATAAAGTTAATAATGGCTTTAATAGCTTTAATGGCTACCTATTTAATAGCATTTGTCGGCTCTCATCCTCTGTTCGCTACACACTGTACACTGTATACACACTATTCGGATAAAACTTAACAACGCTTTACCTTTTGATGTTATTAAAACATTTTATTATCAAATAATGCAAATGATAGCCATAGCTCTGTAACAATGGTTATAAAACATTGTTATTATTATAATTTTTGTTCTTATTTTTTACTTTTTTTTATACAAATGTCTAATGAATTCAATGGTAAGCGTCAAACATAAGAGGATCTCTTGTTCTTCGCGCCGGTGTCTGTGCGAACACGTCATGTAATGGCAGTCCTTCTAAGCCATTATATTTATCTATAATAATCACGAATTATGTGAGTGCTTAAGAACCGACGGATAGGGTCTGCCAGTGAACAGTGAAGAATTGACGAGATGTGAAGCCAGAGAGGACTCACCAGAGGAGTCGCTGCCGAGAGGGAGAGCCAAATGCAAATTCAGGTACAATATTGTAGACCATTGTAGACCATTGTACTCAGGCTTTATTGATTTTGGTGCTGAGACTACTCGTCTCTGTGTTCTGTTCTCAGGGCAGATGATACTGTGCTGACTGTGCTGACCGTCAGAATAGGTGTGCATATTATTAGCACAGGTAAGGCATATACTGTATTACTGTAGTACAGTGTAGCACAAACTCTGTACATGACTGCGTGTGCTCTTCCCCTAACAATACCGACCCAAAAGTTAATGCGTTTATTCCACTTTTGCATCGATGAGTCTCTTCAGCAATCGTTTGTGAAAGGACTGCGAAGTGAGCTTTAGAAGGCAAACGTCGCCCTCCTTTCAATGGAGTGCACACCGATCCACAAATTTCAAAGTGGTATTCCTGGCAGGGATGCCGACGGGGGGCCAAAGACAAGCATTCAATTTCTAAAAGCCTAAAGAGTGTCCATTCAATGGCATTGTCGGGACTCAATGTACGCCAATGTAACTGCCAATCGAGCAGACTTTTTACTAGATGTGACTACATTGGGTAGATGTGACTATGTTGGGTACCTGGACAAGGCCAACTCCAGTTACCTGGCCTGCCTCGACCTCCTGCAACACTCGACCGGTCACGCAGTTCCGCGATTGCATTTCGGAGAACTCTATAAACTGTCCGATTAATTGCATACAAATTCTGTCCGATGTTGAGTCAAACTTAATATTTATATGTGTATTACAAGACTACAACACAAATATGTTAATGCATTCGCAATTCGTAAGGAATTCAGATTTGTTTGTTGGCATTGTTGGCAACGTTGGGACGATTGCATGCGTCCAACAAATATAATAAGAGTCTAATAAAAAGATTTGCTCTCTATTGCTCTCTTTTGCCATTTCTTACCAATACTATTGCACAACAGACACACAAGTAGTGTATGAATAGTTTTTATGTATGAATAATTCATTTGAATCATTCATTTGTTATAATATATTGTTTTCTATTTCTGTAATATCTGTTACTATAGATGTTGTGTTAGAAAAGCGAAGAAACGCATCGAAACTCATGTTAAGAGACATAAATTTTGTTAGAAGTATAAAAATAAAATTAAAAGTGTTCTAAATTGAAGACATGGATAGACAGAGATTGCATAACACAGATCCACATTATGTTGGGCTCAGATCTCAGGACACTTTTAACTGTTATTATGGCATTGAATACGAATGGCATCCGAATAGTTTACAAAGTTTTCAAAGAAAGCAATTTCTCTTCAGAGTTATTATGGTATAGTTTGCCTTTCGATTGTTATATAATACCTATTGAGAAGCAAGAAAATTGCATCTGAATTGCACAGACGTATTGTGTAGGCCTGTTGTGGCTCAGGTCGAGTGTCTCTGACGATGGTTGGCGTTGTTTAGACAATTAGCGATACCTTGTTATGAGATATGGGCTCATCGTTTGACGATAACAATGGCAGTCTTGTAGCAAAAAACGAGAAAATTATGCTTCCATTCAATTATAATCATAAGGCAAGCGATACCGCGAACACCACATCTGGTCATAAATTTGTTAACACGAGTCTCGGAGAGGTCCAGACTCTAGACAGGTCTATTGGAATGCGTTCGGCACACTATTGGCATAGTTGGGCATAGTTTGGCAGGGTTACGCATCGGGGTCAAGGTATACAATGCCTGCGACAAGTACTGCCTTCAAAAGTCAGCTGGAACAAACCAACAAAGATGAATGGCCATTGAGAAAGTGTCATTCTCAAGTGGCTTAGGTGGAGGGCAAGTGAATCGCACACCTCTGGACACCTCTGTCTGAATTAGTCTGCGAAACAGTCGGTGGTCAGCATTGGCAGAGCATATGAACATAAGATGGCTAAGAATTTAGATTAGGGCTGAGCGACGATGGCTGAGCTGTTCGTTCACGTGAAAAATTTTGATGGCTATAAGTAAAAATACTTTTGAAGGAATGTCTGCTAAAATATATTTACTAAATATTGAGTTAGAGGTCGAGAGAAAATAAATATATATTGAATGTTCGGATTGGATTGGATTGGATTGGTCTTCATAGCCCTTCATAGCTCGTCATAGCTGTGGCACAAATCGAATTCGAATTCTGATGCGAACCAATGCAAAAAATAAAATAAAACTTTTAATTTGATTTAATTTATGCGTCGAATTCAGTCAATAATCAAATTCAATAGAAATGCAAATAACGACTAAAGCGATGGCGAAAACAAGTTTTCGTTTGAACATATCTCTAGTTTTCTTCTTCTTATATCATCGAATAGTTTTGCTGTAGTTATCCCTATCAGTGGTTTCGCTCTTTTGGCGAACGATATAAATGCAAATCAAGAGTTTGTGAGAAACGAGAATCAAAAACAACAACATTTGCGATCGTGTTATGTCTAATTGCCAATCGCTTATCGTAAGAGACTTTTAAACGACTTCTAACTTCTCGTCTTTGGATGGAAGGCAGAGAAGGCAGAGAATATCGAGCAATTCGTGTCGGAGAGAGTCGGAGAGAGAGTCATAGCCTCTACAATGGGTACTGAATCAGTGCATCGCTCAGTGAATCTCTCAGTGCATCAGTACATCAGTACATCAGTATGTGAGAGGTGGTGAGCCATTCCAGTGCCTGTGCCTACAGTGTAGGCCCTACACTGTACACTGTATGCCTGTGCTCGGCAATGCAGTGTCGGCATTGCTGGCCTGTGGGGTTGTGGGGCTGTTGACGCGGTCCACGCCATTCGGCCGCCCCATACGGCCTGAGCCGCAAACCGGTCCACAGCTGATAATAGAATGACTTTAACAACAACTGCTATCTATATAAGAGTTGCAAACTTTTAATGGCATACATAAGGCATATACAAAAGGAGCAGTTGTTGGAGCGCCCGGGGAAATGGGAAAGGTCATTCCGCTTAAAACTTGAGGTTAACATAATTGCAGGTCTGCTAAACGTACAAATAGTTAGTAGAAGAAGCAAAAAACGGTTGTTCTCTCCTGCATATTGTGTTCTATCAGACCAAGGAGCCAATCGGCTGCCCGACCCGAGAACAGCCAGTCAACAGTCAACAGCCAACTAAATGTTAAGGCTCTTCACTCAGTCTTCGCCGAACAAACTTGTTTTGTCACTTGCAATGGCCGAACAGAGGCCTAACAGAGGCCTAACAGAGAGAGTCTTAAAGTCATACCAAAATCAAAAGCTATAATAATCTAACAATTTTTTCATTTCCAACTTTCAAACCGAGAGAAAACTTTTGGCAAAAATACATTTTTTGTTATTTTTTGTTATTCTGTTTTCTGAAAATTATATGACTTAAACGCTGACTCTTTCGGTAGGAATAAAATTATAACTAATTTGGTTCTCAGAAGATCTGAAAGAAAGTTCTGGCGATTAGAAGGCCGTCAATAAAAATAACTCTCAAATTGTAATTTAATTTTTGCCAAAATTATTACTTTTAAAATGTAATAGAATTTAAATATGAATTTTGTTTCTCTTAATTCGTCTCTCTTTGGATCTCTTTTTGTTGGTTATCGCAAATCAGTTATGAATTATTGAATATTAAAAATTCAAAATAGAGATATAAATTTAGCGATTTAGCCACTTTTGCTTTTTGCTGGATCATGACTGGGCTCATGGCTCGGCTCCTGACCAAGTGAATGATGAATGTCATGTGCCTCTACAGCACACCATACCATACCATACCATGATCAATTTGTATGCCCAAAGAGTGTGCAATTCGCGAATGACTTTACTCGCATTCAGTCACTCGACTCTGGAATTAAATTGGGGCCCAAAAAACGGGTGAAATTAATTCAAATAATTATCTCTATTATAGGAATATCTAATAATCAATTCATAAGAGATAAAAGAGATATTGAAGTGAATACTAAATAGAAATTTTGGTTAATTTGCTAAATGTTTTCAAAATATATAACAAATTTTTATATACTTTTCCATTTTCCAGAGCAGAATGTCTGCAGAGTTGAATCGAATTTTGCTTTTGATGGGAAAATTATGAGAAATTGATAGCTAAGAGATATCTCATTCGAGGAATTTTTTTGACTGAACACGATGTCACTCGTCGTTGAGTACTTCCACTGACGATAAAAGTGAAACTACCAGTTATGGCATTTTGTGGTCAATTGCAACCAAAACTTGATGATAAAATACTTGAGAGATGTATAATTTAGATTAGAAAGGTGATATATTTAGGAGATTATAAAAAGGTGGAATTGGTTAATGACTGACATGTTTTGAATGAGACACTCGTCTCACTGTCTGTTACTATCGTTTCGACCTTTCGTTCCGGACATTGTTCGCCAAATCGTTGTTTCAATTTTAACTTCACTCAAATGAAAGCCTTTTCGTGTAATTCTGACATAACTTTGTTGTAATGAAAATAATAATATTTATGATGAATGTTAACTATATTATCATTTAGTGGTTTGATGACCTGCAATGGCAGAGTCACATGAGTATGGTAATGACGGCCAATCAAAGCTTGATTTATTGATAATTGTCATAAATTAATTGTCATTAAAGATATTTAAGGGTTTTATCACTTGCGAGACAATAACAAGAAATTCAATCGAATGACTGACGAATTGCATAATTAATTGTCGACAATGTCGTTAAGTACAGGCATTAAAATCACGGAACGGTTTGCTCTTTCAAGGCTCGCCTCCCGAACACCCAAAATAATAGGAAATACATTCGAAGACATATTCAATGATTAATGGATAGAAAATTGTTTAAACTTTTGGATTTAAATAATAAAATAATTGAAAGTCCAGAGAAAAAGTTTATGATAGCTATTATGTCAAACGTTTATGCCTTTAAATAAGGAATAACTATCACAACTAATTAAAAATGTTCAACATTTCTGACAAATGGTCTGAAAATTATTACAATAATAAAAAAGGTTACGCAAAGTGTAAGTTGTGATGGATATCAAGAATGCGAAAGATGTGGACCAATAAAACCGATGCAGTTGTGGGCCATAAGAGCCGTACGAGTCATACAAGCCATACAAGCCATGGATGTCTATGAAGAATGCGATCGCTGTTTAAGTATCGAAACGCTATCGAGATTTATAACTATCGATAAATTTTGTGTTTTAGCTCACAATTATCGGCCAAAATCATGAATTCAATTAACCATTTGAATTAAACTGTGCTAATAAACACCAACACTGTCTTAGTTAGTCCATTACTGTTCAAATCAGTCGACAATATCTGTCGAGTGGTCGATGAAAATAAGTGAAATTATTTGTTAAGAGCTATAAATCTATTAGATTCGGAGCTAAATATGTCACTTAATTAAACTTCGAGATCGCATCTTCTCAATAGACTTACGCCGAAGACATCAATAAATTGTTGACAATTTGGGTCTGCCTTACGGCCAATCATCGGATTAGGTAAGCCGTGCACTGCTCTTACTATAGAACACGATTACAATGAAATATTGAATAAATATTTATCACAAAAAAGATAAAAATAATATTATGGTCACAACAATTGCCATCAAAAATGTGTTTATGAAACACGTGATTGCTTTCTGGTTAATAATTGTGGAATCGGTAGTGAAAGAGACGATAGTAGCGAAAGTTGCCGTTTCCCACGTTGACCTGACAACTGAGGCAAGTGAGGACTCACAGGGCTCAGAGCATCCGAGAAAAATGATCCTTCATTTGGCTTAAGGCTAATTCGGTAAAAATTTATATTTTCTGTGTTTGGCTTCGCTTTATTCCGAACATAAAAAGTCATTGCATTTTGGCTTTGGTTTTAGACACAAACGCCACACATATTGTATGCCTCTTCTCACCAGTCAGTGGTGTTCGGCTGGCGTTCTAACACAAGAATTAGACGAAAAAAGCTTATTATATGGAAATATTGAGCTTCAGAATTGAAGGCATTGAAAGAATAACAAGTTTGCGATTGTCGGCCAAAACGACTTGATTTCCGCAAGACTTTTGTGTCCCATCTGTGAGCGCATCGGAAAATAAATAATTATTTTAATGATCTGCCGAACAGTGAGTATTGAGGAACTAAAACGAGAAAACTTTTTGCAGCCAATAAATAGTGTGTCTAAAGAATAGACGAACTGAACCAATGGTTTTGGTAAGCATTTAAAATGAAAAATAGCTGTTATTATAGCCACTGGTCATAGCGTTGTTGTCTTTGTTTTGTGCGCCGATAAAAGAAAATTGAGAACAACTAGCGCTCAATGCACTCAATGGATGGACAGACGACTACTACTGTTCAACAGCCAAACAAAGTTTTGTTCGCCAATATCGAGACGTGTATTACAACGTGAAGAGTAATATATGATTTGTAAGTCGAGAGCCGGCCATCAGTTATGGCCGTAACGTAAGGCAGTGTTCCGTAGGTTGTGTTCTGTTCTGCAGTGCTCTGGTCTGGCACTCAGTCACACTCAGTCACTCATCGGTCTTACATCGGTCTGTGCCCAACACTGCCCAACAGTGGCTAACAGTGGCGAACAAGCAATTTCTTGCTGGACATCAATTACTTTTCAAACACTGTTTTTCGCTATAATTTTTGTTCAGCACTCGAATAGCGATATAAAAGAGCAAAAAATTAATATAATCTATGAACTGAAGTCCGAAACTGTAGTCTTTGGCGGTCGTCAGTCAAAGCTGTTGTGCAGTACTACACAGTACAGAATGTGTGGCCTCTGTGTGAGTGCTGAGCACTGGCTGTCCACTACTCTGGCAGACAATATCAATATTCTTTCTGTTCGACTAGTATTACCAAATTTGTTATAACTCTGAGAGTAAGTGAAAGTTATAAAAGAGCTAATAATAACTGAGTGGAAATGTTAGCCACTGTTCGCTAACTTTTAACAAATTGTCTGATCACAGGGTTTGCCTGAGAAGAGTGAGGCCAACAGTTAAGGCAATTGTATGTGTCGTAAGAGAAACTGATCACTCGATTCGTTTCAGTGCCAGTCCTCCAGTCCTCAGACCAGAGCCAAAGACTATCATTTTCTACTTATTACCACTTATTATAGGCCCAACGCATCACAAAACTTGTCCGACCATTGAATACCATTGAATACCATTGAAGACCATTTCAAACCATTGCCAAATAGTTTTCATTTCGTTTCCTTTTCTAATAGCGTTTCTTTCGTTTCGTTTTCTCAACCGAAGAGGAATATGACATAAAAGTTATAAAGTTATAAGAAATTGCTTTAAAATGTTATTAAATATGAATTATAGGAAGAGACAAACGCAGAGACAGACAGACATACAGACAGACAGCATAACAGAGCATACGATCCGATATAATGGCATTCAATGGCAATGCGAGCGCCGAGTAATCGGAAACACACGAAAAGAGACAGATCTTTGAATGGTATGGCAGTTGAGCTGAAATCGCTTCTTATTATAGTATTATTTGGATGTAAAAACATTTAATTTCATTGCCATTTCATTGCTCTCCGATATGTTTGTATACATGTATTCTACTATATTGTATGTGTGATTCCGCATGATTTCAATTGAATGATGAGCTCAACCAAACACACACTGCTATTCATCTTCTGATAAGTTGAGCTCATTTTATCGCAATTTCATATGATTTTCGTGAATGAACGCAATAATAGAGAATAATAGTGAAGTAAAGTAAGATATGAATCAAACTTTCATATATTTGAATGCATGAACAGGCGATCAGCGATCAACGATCAGACACAGGTCTGGACAGACATACAGACATAGTAGGTATCAATTTTGGCATAAATTGTTTGTTCGCATAATTCTTGTGTTTAGGACTCAAATTTGCGAATAAATTGGCGAAACATAGACAACAAATCATTGGAAGTCGAGTCCAGTTGTCTGTTGTTAAGTATGGGAACAAATTCGAATAGAATATCACCGAAAATGAGTTCTGAAACCAATTTTGTGTGCGATTTGATTGCTTTTTGTGTCCAATAATGGAACCAAAAAAATATGATTTAGTTGTAGTGAGAGTCGAGTGAAAGGCGGAGTCAGTGATAGGAGTGATAGGACTATCATAGGAGGAACTGGCGATTGAGGTGAACGCCAAACACAATCAATACAATAAAAATTCAAATTAACTCCAATATAATATTCATATATAGCAACAAAACCAGTGATTATATCTTTATTGTAATTTTTTCATTATTGCAAATGTTTGGCTCAACACAAGCCATTGGGGATTAACCTAACAGTTCGGTCAATGAATCGCTAGCTTTAATGAAAGCATTGCTAATTAACTTTTCTTCTTCTCTCCAGACATAAGACATGAAAAGAGAAGAAACAGAGATCTCTTTGAGTCAGAAAAGGGTCCACAGATTACAAACGATAATTAGTTTTGTTTTCTTATTACTTTTATTATTATTAATAAAGTTCTGTCAATAATATTCATGAAAATGGTTTTAGTTTTGCGATGTCTTAGCATTGATAGCATTGGATAGCATTGCTATGTGTGACGAGTCGGCCGATCGCCGACTGCAGAGCCAGACCTTTCTCTGTTGTCTTTTAATTGTTTAATCACATCACTAGCGATGTTAGACTTGATATTTGAGATAATTTGTCTGATATTCGCTCTGATAAGTGTTGAGTGCAATCTGTCTGATAGGGGACTGTCAGCAAAAGTCAAATTAGCGTTTTTGAGATGATATTCAATCTCTGTGTAGACAATAAACAAGAGGGCACTTGTGCTCAGATACCGATACGAAAGGCGAACAAATGTAATCAAATATTAACAAAATGATAGATCGAGTCATTGATATGAGTGATAACTGAATCAATGAATCGCAAGCAATGGCAAGCAATGGCAAGAATGCGATCCATTGTCTGTCGATCGCAAATGCATTGCAATTGTATCGGAAGGCAAACCAATGCCATTCCAACTCTAAATTCACTAAAAATCAAAATTTTATTTCGATATTGGAAGCAAAACAATACATCATTTCTTGTTGTTAAGTCGATTTTGGAGACCATCTCATCAATTATTAATAATCTTTTTATGGTATGTTTTGTAAGCGATTTCCCAAAAGCGACTTATCTTTGAATACAAATTCAAACTCACAATTAAAGTCCCGAAAACTGTTTTACTCTTTACTGACACAAAACAAAATAAACCATCAAATGAGTGATTATGGAAGACAAGAGTTATTTCTTAGAGACAAAAGTAATTAAATTAAAGTCAGCGTGAAATTCATGAATATGTTAACAGTCGGTGGTATTTAACCTGAATTTTCTGGAGCCCATTAAAAAGCAGCAAGATTATGTGAATGTGTGTGTGTTGGCCATCGACCAAACGCACATTCAGTCAATGCAGTGGTCTTGAAGCTAGCATGGGCAGGAAATCAGACTGGTCTTATATGTTAGACTAGATAATTGCTTGAAAATAAAAAACTTGTTAATTATGATCAAATCTACAATAAATTTAATTTAACTGAATTTAACTGAATCGAAACCAAATTAAGCCTTGATTCGATTAAATTTAAACAGAATTTATATGAATCGCTTAATTGACAAATAGCATCTAGCAAGTTGAGAAAAAACTAATCCTATTAATGCTCAGACTAGAGTAGGCAAAAGACGCGAAATTTTCCAAATGACGTGACACGACGTGACGTCCAGACGCGTTAATTCAAATAAACAACAAAGCAATATTGACATCAAAATTTCCAAAATTAACTTAAATGTTGTTTTATCACTAATTCGTCATTATAAGAACTTAATTTAATCATAGAAATGAGAAAGGTGATACATAATATCGAACA
>JAQGCD010000372.1:0-10481 GCA_034698965.1 Zygoribatula sp. | reverse complement strand
TTTGAAAAAGTTTACAAAAATTTTCAGCGCCCCTCTTAAGGTTAGGAATAAAAATATGGAAATGCAATTATTTGCATTTGTTTGACACCACTACCAAATGGCATGAATGGTGTTTAGAGCGCATTCTAATTATGAAGTTGTGTGTCCATCAACTTCTTTGAGCTTCTTAACTATTTAGTGAGGACTTGTCAGGTGATCAGTTGATGAAGTAATTGCACTCATATTACATACTATTTTTATCTTCAACTGAATAACAATTGAATATCCGGTCAATTAAATTAATTTTTGTTAACATTCTTTTGGTTAAGAATTTTGTCATTGAATGCAATGATTGGCAAAACATGCGAAACATGTGAAGGCTTGCGATGATCTGTATATGGAGTGCAGGTTAGGCTCTATAATAGGAAATGTCTCCCACGCTATCTCTTGAGAATCTGCTATCAGTTTTGGTGGGATAGAACTGACGACTACCACCTTTTCTTTATTGGAAGTGCGGTCGAGACCGAAATCGGTGGTTCCGTCAATCTGTGATGTTTGTTGTGCCATACCATTGACTCTCTGGTCGGCCTAACCTATCAGTTGCCTTCGGTGCTATAGCCGGTGCCAAATGCAATGACCAGTGAAATCACATGAATACAGTTCAAACAGTGTAATACTGACGCAAGTGTTCCATACAATCATTAGAGGCATTGCCTTCAATTCAATTCAATTCAATTGAACGCCAAAACTACAACAGAATCGGTGACAAAACTGCTTTAATTGACTTTATTTTATTTAAACGTTTGTTCGGAATATAAAACACTGATTAGTCTCAGAAAGAGACTCTTCTGAGGCTTAACTCCATTTAGAAAGCAAACGATATTTTAATTCGAGAGTCATTTGCTTTGACTATCAGCACAAAAGCAATACTATTAGCGAATTAAGTGCCGGTCGACTCACCGAACCTTTTATTCAAAGTAAGACAATCGATGCGAACGGCGAGCAGTGCTCAAAGCGATTCCAATCTGAGATGAGCTGAGAATAGCTGAGAAGAGCCCTTTGTCGCAGTCAGACACCATTAAGCCGAGTGTGCCGACAGTGTGCCGACTGTGCGCCACTGCCGATGTGCCGCTATTGCTGCCAATGTCTGGCTATGTCTGACTGTGTGGCCGCTCCCCAACGGACCCGAATAAATCAAATCGCGCTTCTCTGCTATAAAATTTGTTCTACAATATAGATTCTATAGATTCTATAGATTTATATTTCATAGAATCTATATCTAATGTACAAGTCTGAGGGGAACTGAGGGTCGGACAGCAATAAAATACTTAGAATCGATCGAAACTAAAGTTGGATGAGTCTAACCAAGTGTTGTAATCTGATTCAGGACCGATCGGAATAGACTGAGATCAGTTCAAAATGGCAACGCTTTCACTAAAGATCAGTGTTGTCGATAAGAATGTGGTCAAAACAATGCAATTCGAGCCCTCTATCATGGTTTACGACGCGTGTCGTCTGATTAAAGATAAAATAGCCGAAGCAAACCTCGGCCAACGTAAGCCCACTTGACTGCGATCACGCTTTGTCACTCACATCATAACTGTTCCATTCAGCCAAAGACTATGGCCTCTTCCTGACCGACGACGACCCCAAGAAAGGGGTTTGGCTCGAACCCGGCCGTTCACTCGAGTACTATCTGCTTCGAAATGGAGTAAGTATTACACAAAACTGATGAGAAGCCCGAGATATTGATCGATATTCCAGTAAATGCCACTGAATTCTACAATAATAGTAATGATAGTTGTGATACATTGTTTTGTATAATTATAATTATGATTAATTGAGCCAAATCGGAAGACCGAGGCATACGAGGGGCCGATGAGACCCATTGAGGCACATCGAGACCCGGCTTCATAAATAATCTCGGTTAAAAGACATTAGATATCAATTCATTTAATGGCTTTTTTGCTCAGCTCTAAGCGAGGCCTCACTTATTGGTCCAAAGTTATGAACAATTGATTTTAGGAAGGGATGCGCACAACAGAGAACAATGTACTGACTATACTGACAATAGGCTGGGACTAACTGTTATGTGACAATTGATAGGTTGAGAAACGGTCGCATCCCTTCTCAAACTACAGATCTCTAGAATCTCTAGAATCCGTTCAATCAATTAATTTAATAAATGTATTTGTCGTAGGATTTGCTCGAATACAAAAGAAAAATGAGAACTCTTAGGGTAAGGATGCTCGACGGCAGCATCAAAACAGTTCTGGTCGATGACAGTCAGCCGGTGGCCAACCTTATGGTTGTCATCTGCACCAAAATAGGTAGGCCTTGAGTTCTGGTCAGTGAC
Source organism: Zygoribatula sp. (assembly GCA_034698965.1). NCBI lineage: Eukaryota > Metazoa > Arthropoda > Arachnida > Sarcoptiformes > Oribatulidae > Zygoribatula > Zygoribatula sp. The sequence goes on along the minus strand of JAQGCD010000372.1, from coordinate 8,146 downwards.
CACCAAATCTGATCCGTATGTGTCAGGCATTACAAATCACGACGAATACTCTTTGGTGCGCGAATTGCCAGAAGAGCTACAGAACGCAACCCTTTCCTCCACTGGGACGCTGACTCTTAGGCGCAAAGACAAGACATTGGACCGAAAGGACAAAGATAGGACTCTCGATTCCAAAATGGAACAATTGAAGAAAAAGTTAAAGACTGATGACGACCTCAATTGGGTCGACCACTCGAAGACACTTCGCGAACAGGGCATTGATGAAGAGGAGACACTTTTGCTGAGGAGAAAGTTCTTTTTCTCTGATCAGAACATTGACTCTCGAGACCCGGTTCAGCTGAATCTGTTGTACGTACAGGCGAGGGACGCGATCATTGCGGGCACACACCCGGTCACTCTAGAGGAGGCCTGTCAGTTCGCAGGCATCCAATGTCAGATCCAATTCGGAGATTATGTTGAGAACAAACATAAACCCGGATTTCTAGACCTCAAAGAGTTCCTTCCCAGAGATTACTCGCGCAGAGATAAGACTATAGAGAAGAAAGTGTTTGCCGAACACCGAAAGCATATCGGAGAGTCGGAACTGGAGGCCAAAGTTAAGTATGTTGGTCTGGCCAGGTCTCTCAAGACATATGGCGTCACATTCTTCTTAGTCAAAGAAAAAATGAAAGGAAAGAACAAATTAGTGCCGCGACTGCTCGGAGTCACCAAAGACAGTGTTCTTCGATTAGACGAAAAGACCAAAGAGATAATGAAGACGTGGCCATTGACCACAGTTAAGCGATGGGCCGCCTCTCCCAACAGCTTCACTCTCGACTTCGGCGACTATTCTGACTCTTATTATTCGGTTCAGACGACAGAAGGCGAACAGATATCGCAACTAATAGCCGGATATATTGACATTATCTTAAGGCGAAAGAAAGCCAAAGATCACTTCGGTATCGAAGGCGATGAGGGCTCCACTATGGTTGAGGATAGCATCTCTCCATCAAAGGCCACAATACTGCAACATCAACCTGGTCAGAAGCCTTCCAAGCCTATCATTGAAGACCTGGCCATCCCAGGCATCATCAGACCTGGAACCAATGGCCCTCAAACTATTAGCGTCAAAGAAATGCCTGAACAGCAGTTGACTTCAATGCAAAGCCAGGCACCCGTCACACAGTCACCTCTGATGACTGCACAGCACCCAAAGTATCTGCAAACCGGCCTCTCAGAGCCACAGAGGGCTTTGTTGGGCACCATTGGAGTGGGACAGGACGCGGTCCTGAAGGCGCTCAAAGAGTTGGAGACCAAAGCAAGAATACCAGAATATGGACCTGATTTCGGATGGAAACAAAGCCAATTGGACGTAAAGAAGGAGACAGTCTCCTCCCAAATGGCTGCTCTGAACGCGGCCACTGCTCAGGTGCTAACGTTAACTTCGGTTTCCGAGGAAGAGCTGGACCACCCGGCTCTGGGCGCGGCTATACATACCATCAGCACTAACCTGCCGGAGATGTCCCGAGATGTGAAAGTGATAGCAGCCCTTATAGAGGATGACGACAAAGGGGAGCGACTAATCGATGCGGCGCGCAATCTCTGCAATGCTTTCTCAGAGCTTCTGAAGGCGGCCGAGCCTTCGACCCGAGCCCCGCGTCAGAACCTGCTCAACGCTGCTTCCAAAGTGGGTGAGGCGACCACAAACCTATTATACACAATAGGAGAAGAGGATGAGTATGATAGAGAAGCTGCAGATACTCTGCTGAGTTTGTCGAAACCCGTGGCCAATGCGGCCGCCAATCTTGTATTGAAAGCTAAAGACGTGGCCTCGCGTTGCGATGACCAGACTGCTCAGAACAGAGTGATCAGCTCTGCCACTCAGTGCGCTCTGGCCACTTCGCAATTGGTGGCTTGTGCCAAGGTTGTCGCGCCTACCATCAGTAATCCTAACTGTCAGAAACAGATGATAGAGGCTGCCAAAGAAGTGGCTAAATCGGTGGACAACATCGTTAAAGTATGTCAGGAGTCTTGCTCTGATCCCCGTCTCATCGGTGACCTGAAGTCTGCGGCGGCAAATGTGAGTCAAGCTCTGAACAATTTGCTCAATCATGTGAGAGGTCTGAGTGAAGGGAAAGGTCGCCGACCGACCGAACACGACGGCGCTGTGGACACGATTCTCGATGCCACCGATCGTCTCTTTAGCAGCACTGGTGACGCCACTGAAATGGTACGACAGGCAAAGATATTAGCGCAGGCAACAGCTCAGCTCATTCATAACATCAAAGGTCAGGCTGAAACACAGGCCGATTCTGACCTTCAGAAGCGGTTATTAGCGGCCGCAAAAGTGTTGGCCGACGCCACTTCCAGACTTGTCGAAGCAGCGAAAGGCTGTGCCACTAACCCACACGACTCAGACTCTCAGGCGGCTCTGAAACGAGCGGCTGAAGACCTAAGAAATGCAACGAATACGGCTGCGAGTAATGCACTTAAGAGGAAAGTGATTAATCGACTCGAATCGAGTGCCAAACATGCGACCGCTATGGCCACACAGAACATCGCCGCCGCACAGGGATGTGCTCCTTATAATAGTAGTGATATTACTCAAGAGGAACTGATACACGTATGCAGAGAGGTGTCTGACCTGATCCCCAAAATAGTACAGGGCATTCGGGGCACTCAGACAGACCCGGATAATACTAGCAAACAGCTCGAACTGATCAATGCTTGCGATCTCTTCATATCTCCCGCCTCTCGGATGGTCTCAACGTCTAAATCTGCGATTCCGACCATCGGAGACCAGTCTTCGGTCATTCAGTTGACACAATCGGCACAACAATTAGCTGAAGCCTTGACAGATTTGCGAACCCATTTGGCTAAAGCACAGGAAGCATGCAGTTCATCGATGGAAATCGATGCGGCCATTGAGTCGATCAGAGACTTAGACAGGGAATTAGCCGAGTGTCGCAAGGCTGCCATCCATTACCATTTAAGGCCACTTCCCGGTGAAAACCTGGAATACTGTTCATCTCAACTGAACACGACCTGCAAGTCTGTCGGCTCATCGATGGCCCAACTATTGACGGCCGCCTCTCAGGGCAATGACAACTTCACCGGTCACGCCGGTCGTGACGTTTCCAATGCATTGAAGAGCTTGACCGCTGCCGTTCGTGGTGTGGCCTCTACTTCAACCGAAAGGGACGTCCAAATGCGTGTTATCGACAATGCAAGAGATGTATTAGAAAAGTCTATTCTGCTGTTTGAAGAGACCAAATGGGCTCTTCATAACCCACACGATCGCGAACGACAGCAACGACTCACTCAAGTGGCCAAAAGTGTATCAAATTCTCTTAACAATTGCGTCAATTGTCTTCCTGGACAAAGAGATGTCGACGAATCGATTAGAAGTATAACCGATGCGACACAACTGATCGGTAAAGATCTGCCCATCACTCACAAGTCGTATAACGAACTTCAGACCAACTTATCGATTGCGGCCGCAAAGCTGACGGACGCGACCAATGATGTGGTAGAAGACTCGCGAAGTCCCAGCCTTTTAGCCACTTCTTCCAAACAATTCAGTTCGGCCTTCAATCAGTTGTTCGAATGTGGACTCGAAATTTCCGGTCAGGCCAAGGATGGTGAGATCAGGTCTCAAATGTTGTCCAGTCTCAAGAACTTGTCGATGTGCTCGAGTAAGCTTTTGGTTTCGGCCAAATCTGTTTCGGTCGACCCGAACGCGCCCAACGCTCGCAATCTTTTGGCCATATCTTCGCGATCTGTTACCGAAAGCATCAATAACTTAGTCAATGTCTGCAGTTGTTCAGCGCCCGGACAGAAGGAATGCGATTCTGCGATCAGAAACATTCAAATGATGAGACCATTGCTCGAAAACCCGAGCGAACCCATCAATGACTCCACTTATTTTGAATGCTTGGAAACCGTGACTGAAAAGAGTCGAAGACTTGGAGACGCTATGACAGGAATCGCCAATCACGCCAAGAAAAATGAACACAAAGAGTTTGGTCACTCAGTCAAAGATGCTTCGGATTCGATTTGCGGTCTTCTCGAAGGAGCAGCTCAGGCGGCATATCTGGTCGGCTCTTCTGACCCGTCCAGTGTTTCTGGAAGAGCCGGTTTGGTTGACCTGAACGCCTTCCATCGGGCCAGTGAAGCCATTCAGTCTGCGTGTCATCAGTTGTCCACCCGTTCCAGCAATCAGCAGCAGATTCTATCGGCGGCCACAGTGATCGCCAAACACACGTCAGCGCTTTGCAATTCTTGTCGAGTGGCGTCTTCCAAGACGACCAATCCGGTAGCCAAACGACATTTTGTGCAGTCGGCCAAAGATGTGGCCAATGCAACCGCTAGTTTGGTCAAAGAGATCAAGGCATTAGATCATGATCCTAACTCGGAGGTCAACCATAGGAACTGTGCCGAAGCGACGCGACCTTTGTTGGACGCGGTCGACAACCTAACAGTGTTCGCCAGTTCGCCCGACTTCGCGCCAATTCCGGCCAAGATTAGTGCCAAAGCCCGCAATTGTCAGGAACCGATCGTTTGCTACGGCAGGTCAATCATCGACGCCTCTTGTAATATGATCACTGCGGCCAAGTCACTGGCCCTCAACCCTAAAGACCCTCCCGGCTGGCAAACCCTGGCCAACCACAGCAAGAACGTGAGTGACTCGATCAAGAAGTTGGTCACATCGATCAAAGACGCGTCTCCCGGACAACGGGAGTGCGACGAAGCGGTCGAGCGGTTGAGTGGTTGTATTCGTGAGTTAGACCAGTCGTCCCTCAACATCATCAGTCAGAACTTGGAGTCCCGTCAGGACAACACTCTGAAGGGCTTCAGGGAAGCGACCAGTGCTTCGGCCACAGAGATCTATGAACATATCGATGCCGTGCGGACGTCCGGTAAAGCCGAGGCCGAACGTTTGGGTCATGCGGTCACTCAGTTGACCTCTTACTTTGAACCTCTGGTCCAGAACTCGATTGGTTGCGCCTCAAAGACTCAGAATTCCAAACAACAAATGGTCATTTTGGATCAAACAAAGACTGTTACCGAATGTGCTCTCCAATTGGTATATTCGGTTAAAGAGTGCGGCGGAAACGCGAAGGCGACCTCTATTCACGCCGAGATCGATGACTCGAGTGATGCCATGAAGGAAGCGCTTCAAGACTTGTTGCACACACTCGAGTCGGCCGCCACTGAGGCCGGACAAGTGACCGGAATCATTGAGTCGATCACCAAATCGATCACCAAAATAGACGAAAGACATTACTCATATTCGACAACATCTACACTGCCATCCAATGCTTCCACTTATGTCGATTACCAAACCAGAATGGTCAACTGTGCCAAAGAAATAGCCCGAATTGCCCAGGACATGGTGAGTGTTGACCGAGATCCATTTGACCACTCTTGACCTTTGACCTCTGCCCACAGGTCGGCAAATCGACGACACAAGTGACGCATTTGGGGCCATTGGCGGCCAGTCTTTCACACAATTACGCCAATCTGGCCAACGATGTGAATGGAGTGGTGGCCGCAACCAGTAATGCTGAAGTAAGTATAATTAATTGGTAATTATAAAACCAACTTTAAACTGAACTTGTAACTCTTCACACTTAAGATCGCATCTCGTATCAAAGCCAGTGTTCAAGAGCTCGGAACAGCTTGTATTGAGATAACGAAGAGCGCGGGTCAATGTCAGGCTAATCCGGGTGACACCTATAGTCAGCGCGATCTCGCAGACAATGCCAAAAACGTATCCGAAAAAGTATCGTACGTTTTGGCGGCACTACAGGCCGGTTCGCGGGGCACTCAGGCCTGCATTAACGCGGCCTCAACTGTCAGTGGCATCATCGGTGATTTGGACACAACCATAATGTTTGCCGCTTCGGGAACTTTGAATCCAGAAAATGAAAACGAAACGTTCGCTGACCACAGAGAGGCAATCCTCAAGACGGCCAAAGCTCTGGTCGAAGACACAAAGACATTAGTAGCGGGCGCTGCTTCCAGTCAGGAGCAGTTGGCTGTGGCCGCACAGAACGCAGTCACCACTATCATGCAATTGTCCGAAGTGGTCAAGTTGGGCGCCGCCTCCCTTGGCTCCAACAACTCTGAGGCTCAAGTCTTGCTCTTGAATGCTGTCAAAGACGTGGCCACAGCTCTCGGGGAACTGATCGGTGCTACCAAGACTGCCTCTGGAAAGAGCATCAATGACCCGGCTATGATGTTCTTGAAGGAATCTGCCAAAGTATAACCCCATTAGATGACTGATTGTCTCATGTTTTATAACCATGTTTTACCATTCATTTAGGTTATGGTGACAAATGTGACCTCACTTCTTAAGACGGTCAAGACGGTTGAAGACGAGCACCAAAGAGGCACACGAGCTCTGGAGTCGACCATTGAGGCGATCGCACAAGAAATCAGAGCATATGATTCCGGAGAAATGCCGATAGTGAGGAAGGCATCTCCTGAAGACTTAGTTCGGGTCACCAAACCAGTTACGTTAGCCACCGCTAAAGCAGTAGCTGCGGGTACGAGCGGCAAACAAGATGATGTGATTGTGGCCGCGAACATGAGCCGCAAAGCCATTTATGACCTCCTGATCACATGCAAAGCAGCCGCTAATTCAGCCGAAACTCATGATCTTAGGATACGAGTTCTCGAGTCTGGAAGAAGTTGTGCCTACAATTATAGAGAACTTTTGCAAATGGTTCATCAGATCATTAATAGACCATCGCCAGGAAGTGACGCCAGGAGTCAACTGGTGCTAATGTCACGAACGATCGCTACTTCTGTCACAGAGATAGTGAGCAGCGCTGAACTGCTCAAAGGCACGGATTGGGTCGATCCCGATGACCCGACCGTCATCGCAGAGAACGAACTGCTGGGCGCCGCCTCTTCCATCGATGCCGCTGCCAAAAAGCTGGCCAGTCTTCAGCCAAGGAGGACCAGCATCAGAGTAAGGCCGACAAGTCTTCGCTATTTATTTGTGATAATATTTCCGACCGAACGTCATGTATTGGAGATACGTTTGATATTCTTGGTTGTGGTCATGACATCAACCGAGAATCAGACATATACTCGAATCCAATGACTTATCGCACCTTCGACTCCATCTCTAAAATATCTCTTGCCTTTTCTTTTGGCCATCGATTCAATAATTAATTGACTTTTTCACAGTTACCACACGAAGAAATGAATTTCGATGAAATGATATTAGAAGCCGCAAAGTCGATAACTGCGGCCACAGCGGCACTGGTCAGAGCTGCGTCTGCTGCTCAACGAGAATTGGTATCAACCGGAAAGGTGGATGGTCAACAATCATATGCTTCCGATGATGACCAGTGGTCCGATGGACTTATTTCGGCGGCCAGACATGTGGCGGCTGCAACGCACAGCTTAGTCGAAGCTGCGAATGCTTTAGTTCAGGGACAGGCCTCGGAAGAGAAGCTCATTTCGGCGGCCAAACAAGTGGCCGGATCTACGGCCCAACTACTGGTCGCGTGTAAGGTCAAGGCCGACACAGACTCACAAGCAATGAGACGACTTCAAGCAGCAGGGAATGCCGTTAAGAAAGCTACCGATAATTTGGTCAGATCTGCACAACAGGCCATCGAACACGACGAAGAACAGAGTATCATAATTAGCAAGAGAAGAGTTCCCGGAATCGCTCAGGAGATCGTTGCCCGCGAAGCGATATTAAAGAAGGAGAGAGAACTCGTCGAGGCTCGGGAGAAGTTGGCGGCCATTCATAGGGCCAAATACGGAAACCGACCGCCGGAGGAATACCACGGCTATGGGGCGTTCCCATAGTCGGTCCTTCGAAACGCTTAACTTATAATTGAATGCAAATTAGTTTTCACAACGAATTCCTCGCCTTTTCTATATAGATATCGATTGTTCTCGAGTTATGACTTAAGAGTTATTTAATTTTTAATTGAAAATCCACTTTCGGTGCAATTCTTATACTAATCGTCGACTGAATTAAGTGCCTAAACATAACTCCTGTTGAATGTAATCAATGATTGACTGCATATCATATATAATATAATTATATCGTTGTTTAATCAATTCTAACAGATCTCAAAGTATTGGGGCCTTTGATGACAGAGTTATTAATTTCAATACAGTCAAACCCCGAGATAAG
>JAQGCD010000371.1:0-10514 GCA_034698965.1 Zygoribatula sp. | reverse complement strand
TTGTTTGTCTGCGAGTCATTTAAATGCTAAAACATTGACACTATTTCTATGTGAAAACTTTAATCGATTTTCTACATTCTTATTGATCGTTACTAAATGGTAATTATATTCGTTCAAAGTTATGTAATCTCTATCTAAATAAAACTTACCGTTAAAGTATTGTATTGCAACTTTAAATCCTCAATAGGGGTTCAGTTCTTGGAACAACTACTTATAGTACTTATATTTTCTCGGCGGCACTTATTATCCAATGTTCTTACTTTTTGATGTCAACAATTTACTACGATTAATGTAATCGATAATTCATTCATTAGAAACATTAAATTATTATTGGTAAAAGTGATAACATAAGGATTAAGTTCTTAATAATAGAAATTCTATTGAATACACTACTTATGCCTAACTGTAAATGTGATGATAAGCGGCGCCAATCAGTCACCCGCTGATGACCTCCCGATCGCTCGACAACAATACTATCGGCACATCAAAACTCTAATTTCAATTATCTTCGATTGTTTAGCCTTTTATTATTATCCAAAACCTAAAGCAACTATTGATCGGAAAAACCGGTGCAAAACTATTTTCAACGAAAATGAGTGAATTCATTGAGAAAACTGTTTGCAAGATAACTGATCTGAAAAATAATGAGTAAGTATTGCCATAATTTTTATAATTGTTGTCAATGACTTGTTCTGGTCAAAGGAAAAAGGAATTCGATTTCGGAGATAATACCAAAGTTCTTGTGATCAAACAAAACGACACTTTCAGCGCATTGAGTCCGAAGTGCAGTCATTATGGCGCGCCTCTGGTCAACGGAGTTCTTCACAACAATAAGATATCGTGTCCGTGGCACTCGGCCACTTTCTGTGTCACCACTGGTGACATTGAAGACTTTCCCGGTTGTGACAGTCTATTCAAATACGAAGTTAAAATCAAAGGCTCGGATGTCGTGGTTAGGGCCAAAGCAAGTGAATTAAACAAGAAATTCCGGACCAAAGCTCTGACCAGTAAGAACCCAAAGAATGTGCTGACATTCGTGGTCGTTGGCGGCGGTCCCTCTGGATTGCAATGTGCAGACACTTTGAGACAAGAGGGCTTCACCGGTCGAGTCATATTAGTCTCCGCCGAAGACACTGTGCCCTATGACAGAACCAAACTGAGCAAAGCAATGAATACCAAAGTTGAAGAAATTATTCTCAGATCCAAAGACTACTTATCTTCGGCCAACATCGAGGTTATGCTGAATAAAAAGGTCAACAAAATTGATCCAAAAGGCAAATCTATTGAACTCAATGATGGCTCCAAATTGCAATTCGATCGCGTCTTCTTGGGAACCGGTGTCAGACCAAGGAAGCTCGAAATCGAAGGAAAAGATTTAAAAAACATCTGTTACTTAAGGACTCATTCCGATGCCAACTATATCGCAAACAATGGCATCGACAAGAATGTGGTGATAGTTGGAACCTCTTTCATCGGTAATTATGTTAATTAATTTAATTATCGATTGCTTACCTTTGATCTCTAGGCATGGAAGTGACGGCATTTCTCAACGGAAAGGCTAAATCGTTGACTGTGATCGGCAAAAGTAAATATCCATTCTCACAGAGCTTGGGACCAGAGATCGGTGAACAGATAAAAAAGGTTTACCACTGTTTTGACCATTAGACCTGACCAGAACACTAGCTCCATTTTCTGAAAGCTATGCAACATTATCTTAGCTAATGACTAGATTTTCTTAATTCGATTTGAGTGAAAGTTAGGCAAATGTTCCATGTTAATCCTGTTAAAAACCTTAACTTAAGGTCAATCGGTATTGTTTCATATTTTATTTTTTGTTCAAGCTCTACGAATCGAAAGGAATCAAATTTCATACCGATTCTGGTGTCAAACAATTTCGAGGATCTAATGATTGCCTCAAAGAAGTTGTATTAAGCGATGGAAAGGTCTTGAGCGCAGATTTATGCGTTATTGGCATAGGTATGATCTATGATAATTTGATATTTAATTGTAATATTTATGGACAATGACTTACAATTGAAGGAAGTGAACCCAATACCGAGTTCTTGAAGGATACGACCGTTAAAATGGACAAATCATATGTTTTAGTTGACAAGAATTTCGAGACTAACGAAAAGAATGTGTTCGCCGGCGGAGATATTGTCAGATATCCACTCAATCTTATTGACGAAAAAGTGGTCAATGTTGGTCACTGGCAGACAGCCCAGTCGCACGGTATGACGGCCACATTAATTTTGTCTCTAATCACTAACATAAATATTGTAATATTCAGGCAGATTCGCGGCAATGGCTATGTTGGGCAAGTCATGTAAAGTAAAGTCGGTTCCATTTTTCTGGTCAATGTTCTTTGGAAAAGGATTGAGATTTGCGGGTAAAGTGAGCCATGCCTTCGAATAATTCTTATACTATACAACTTTATATTTAGGAAACAACGAAGGCTTTAAAAATATCATAATTCAGGGTCAGCTTTCGGAACTGAAGTTCGTTGCTTATTACATCGATGGGTAAAGGAATAGAATTGTGGAACAATTTATTAGAATCTTATATACAGATCTGATCGCGTTCTTTCGGTGGCCACGATGGCCAACGACCCGATCGCAACAATGTTCTCATCCCTACTTCGGAGCGGCAAAACTTTAACCGGCGCTGAGATAAAGTACACAATAATGAAATTTGATACCAAATCATTACTAATTTATTGCCACAATTTTCAGATCAAATCCCCAAAAATGGATCGATTCCATGAAGAATGAAAAATAAATTGCAACTATAGATTCTATAGATTCTATAGATTACTCTATATTGTAGTTTAATTTATTTTTAGTGCAAATAATTTTTGAAATAAAGTTAATCTTCTTCTTCGAAAGCCCGACTGACATCTAATTTGGCCAAATAGTCGGCGGAATAGTGTTGGTGCAGAGGTTTCTCGAGAGGTCGCCGAAGAAAGTCATCCCAATATTGAGGTCGAGTTCTACCGATTGATTCCAAATACAGGTTTTCCTGTTTCTGCAATAATATAATAGAGTTATCATACAATTGAAGTAATAATTTCAATAAACCTCTGTAATGTATGGTTTGCTCAAATACTTCATCACTTGTTCTTCATATTTGAGACTTCTGTAGAGCATCATCTTCTTTGACAAGGTCACTTTTGGTATATATCGCCGTTTCCTTCATCAAATTCAATAAATGAGATAATTAGATAATATTTAAAAATTGTTAACAAATTAATAGCTATAATTAAACATTTCCACAAATCTATAAAGTTATCAAAAATTTATTATCAAGTTAATAAAATAGTTAATTGAAATTAGTAATGATAAATTGTAAACTTGAGTCAAAATGAAATTTTTGCAAAAATAGGAGAATGCAAAATGAAATTTTTGCAATCTTAGTTACCCTCTCAAAACATTGCCGGGAAACTTGGGTATATAACCGATGAACTCTGGCCTGTATTTAAATAACAATGATGTGATGTGCATCGCGACAATGTGGTCAGTGGTCACTGACTAGTGATGAGTGTCGACCGCCGATCAGTGATCACTCCTTCAATGAGACAATCAAAACAATGTTTGATCACATGTTAGTCCAATCGCAACAATGACGTTGTCGTCGATCGGTCGTCAATACAATGAACGGTCACATATCGGGTGTCGAGTCTGGTCATCGATGTCGAAAGTAGTTATTATATGAATAGTGTTCACTCAATTGGTGTCCAAATGTCTTCAGATGAGAATGATATCTAAAATCTAATAAGAACTCAATTATTACGTAATTGTTTGACATTTTTGGCGCAAATATTGCATTGCGTTTGCAAAATATAACATTTGTTTACTTTGAAGACAGTATTCAAATAGTATTCCATTTGCTTTTCAATTACCGATAATTACCGAATCTATCCATTAAAATGAAGTGTCAGTTAAAGGGCTATAACTTGAAAGGTATTTAACAATCTTTATATTGTGATCAATGCTTTCAATTGAGTCGTGTTTCGCATTTAAAGCCTTCGCTAAAGGTATTCGACTCTTCGCGAAGCTGTCCAACGAAGTGCTGGTTATTGCCGACAATAATAAGGTATTGTCCTTAATATGATTGCAATCATTGACCACTCCTGCAAACTCTTCCCAATAGCTTAAGTTTCAAGCCGTCAACGACTTTAAGACCGTTTTCATTGAATTACAATTCGAACGAAATTTCTTCGCCACTTATGAATGCGAAACCGAAACCAAATGCAAACTATTTATGAAAGTAATATAAAATGATTTAAATTTATTAATAATTAGTTCGTCTTTTCAGTCGCTTGTTCTCGCGTTCCGAACCGTCAATATCGAGAAAGTTGTAAACTCTTGTAATATGATGATGTCCGAAACCATGCCCAGAGTTATCTTCGAGATGAACTGTCGCAATGGTTTGTCGAGATTTGCATTAATTCTAGAATTATTCTAATATTTGTTATCAACAGAAGTGAGACGCGAATACTATTTGCCTTATATGGAATCAAATCATTTGCGATATTCCTCTAGTCTGAGTCAAACTAACCCTTCTTTCAAAGTGGAGGCTAAGTATGAGCACTGGAATTGGTTCGTCAAGTGATTCCTTTGTCTCTCGACAGGACATTGAATGAATGTCTTCTAAACTTCTCGACCTTAACCAAAGACGTTAGTGTTTGGCTGACTTCACAACAAGTGATGTTCAAAAGCTATTACGATGACGGCGATGATCAAGGTTAGTGATAGAAAGATTTGACTCAATTATTTATTTTACATGCAATCTGCAGACGTGACCACTTCGTTCGCATACAAGTCGACATGTTTCCAAGACTATAATATCAATAATGAGATATCTGTGACTTTCAACCTCAAAGACTTGAGAGTAATTGAATTATAATTTAAATAGAAAATAATTAATTATGTCATAGAATTTCGTTGATTTCTCCAATTTTGGTGACCAAACTATTAGTTGTTATTTCGAAGCTTCGGGAAGGTATGTATAGACGTTCTTACTAACGTTCTTAGAACTTCTTAGTGCCATCTTTCCAGACATTGATTAAAAACTACTTTTAGTGTCTTGCGAAAAAAACAATATTAACTAGATTGTCAATTCTTACTGCTACAACAATGTAATTACCAGCCACGAAAATTTTTAACAGGATCCTATTCTTGAGAACCTTGTTTATCTCTTAACCAAGCCTGTTTAAAACAATCAGTATTAAATGTTAAGTTAAAATATTTAACTATTGTAAGATTAGTAACTAATATTTAAAATTTGTGACTGTTAGACCAATTGAGTTCACGATCAACATGGATGGCTTCTATTCCGCCCGAATGATGTTGGCTACTCATGACTTTCCCGAAGATCAATATCCTGTGCCGCCATCATTACCCAATTCTATTAACCAGAGTATGAATTTAATCAGGTATTGTATTTCCATTTAGACAATACCTTATTAATGTTATTCTTCTCAAGTTCTGGTGATATCTCAATCACAACCCCCAATGGCCTCGATAATAATAATGCAAACGGACGAACTTCCGCCTTCTCTTCCGTCGCAAATTCTCAAAATCAATCAATTAATATTATGCGACCTAATGACGAACTGGAAGAAGAGAACGACGTCTTTAATCCAGACGATGATGAAATTCTTGAATCGGCCGCATCACAAATACCGCCAACCATTAAAGACCATTCGACAATGAATATCACTGTCGAAGATGTGGAACGGATGAGTCCAGAAGAACTTGAAAGGGTTTGTTGCGATTCAGTGTTAAATTTGATCATAATTAACCTGAGTATAACCTGATGTTCACAGTTTCACATGAGTATTTTCCATGGCGATGGCGAAGACTCTGACAACTCTCTTGGAGAAGTATTAGTCCCGGACTCGGACGAAGAAAATTGAGTTATAAATATTAACAGCTTTTTATGTTATTTGTTAATAAGTCGATTGAATATAATTTTGTACAAAACATATTAATGAAGAATAGGTTTATTATTGCAAACGCAGCTCAATTCATATAAAGACCAGCGCTGTCTCATAAAGTTGTTGCATCCCTCAGTGACCGGCGCTCCGCCCGAGTTTCGTCTGTTCAAAAGGCATTCTCCTTTAGCGCTAAAGTCAACTGGAAATAATAATTAAATTAATCTGATCAGATATGAATCTTAGTGAACAGACCCGACTGACACAACGGAAACTTAAGGGCGCACACGTCAAGACATGTGTTGAGAGAAACAGATTTGCGGTAATAGTCGTTCGGATTGTCCGATATGTGATACTTCCAAATACACGCGTTGTCCGTCAATTCATAATTGTCTGAAAAAGCATTGTCTAATGAAAGTCATTCATCATCAAGGCTTCTCAGATTCAACAGGGATATTGTTGCGTGAGTTCCATTGTTCAAAGTTCAACAGGCTCAAAATTCTATTATCCAACAATTGGCCTGATGAATCTGGAAACTTCCCAGTGGAAGCCTTGTTCATCATTATCAAAGCTTACGTGATTCGCATCGGTCACCACAATAGCCACACCTTTAATTGAAATTTTGACAATTGTCTACATTATCTTTCCATTGGTTTACTCACTTGCAAAGACAGTGATAACCCACAACTTTGCCTCTTTGGTAAATGTCAGCGCACTCTCCACCGTTTAGGCAGGGATTAGAGGCACAACCCTTCAATTCTTTACTTTCGATGACCTGTCCATTTATTTAATAATTCGAATGTCCATCGATTGGCTCAATAATGCTAACCTCGACTGATGAATGACAAGTCTTTTGGTCACATAGAATCTCGTATAGAGTCCATTCCTTTTCGATGATGTCAGTCCTATAAGAGGGACAATCAGGAGAGGCGACAATTGGGTCCTCTGTATGATCGGCCCAATGGAGAGCACAGGTGCCCGAAGTAGCGCTATAACTGACACTTTTGCATTTGATCTCATCTAAACACATGTCAATACAATCTAATGCACTTTCGGCCACTGACCAGACTAGAGCACTAGCATTGAGACAACCGTTGCGAAATGTTTTCATATTCACTGTAATTTCAATGAGTTAATTAGAATTAAATGATCATTATAGTTTTTCTACTACTCTTTCCCAAATTTAGTTGCTGCCGAAAACAATTGGACATTACCAAGGTTTGCCTTAATGGCCAATAAAAATGATACGCTTTTCGATGACTCCTTCAATGTCTTCACGGGTGCGTCCGATATCAACAAATTGGGTTATATGGATAGATGGCGCTACAGTAAGAGCATCGGTCAATACCAACCCGACAGCAAGTGTGACACTTTCGACTATAGCACTTCAGGGGAATTCAGACCACCTTTTGTCATGAAGGAGAACAATGATCCGGTTTATCTCTTCTATGGCGAGATGTGTCGATCGTTTAGATTGGATTATCACGAAGAGAGTGAAGTATTGTCATCTATGTTCTAGACTTAACGTTCTTTGTGCCTAAAGAATACATACAGTGGAAGTCCGATAAGGTGAACAAATCTCTTGTTGACTAATTGGTTCACGTTGTCGGTTTGTTCACAATTATCTTTATTCACTTTACCTTGATATCAGAATTATCTACTAGTTCACAATAGAGGTTATTTCACGCTATCGGACTTCCACTGTATTACTGCCACTGTAGTACACTTCCACTGTACTATATCACCAGGGCTGGTCAGACTAGTCGACGATAAGGGTGGAGGTTCCAAAAAAATATTCTACAGCGAGGGGGTTTATCCTGACCCTCCACCCATTGGCCAGCTCTGTATATTACTATGAATCAATCATGGTAGTGTTTAATCTAAGTCTTCAATCTTTAGGTGAATGGCATTAAGACTAGGCGTTACATAAGCGACAAACATGAGTTCAGTTACGAAGAGGATGAGAACAAGTGCTACTGCGAGTCGGACGACACCTGTCCTCTAAGTGGTGTGGCCAACATATCAGGATGCTTCTTCGACGTACCCGTCTTCATCAGTTTCCCGCACTTCCTCTATGGCTCTGAAGAACTGAGCAAAACATTCCAAGGCCTTAACCCGGATCCAACCAAGAACAAATTTTACATGGACTACGAGCCCACCCTCGGTCTACCTATAGCAGGCAGTGCCAGAGCGCAGTTGAATGTCATGGTTGAGAAAGATCCCAACATCACAGCATTGGCCAAACTTAAGCATGATAAAGTCTATTGGCCACTGGCCTGGATGTCACTGCCATTAGAAATGCCCGAAGACATGACGGCAAAGATCAAGATCATAGTGGTTATAGTGCCCATTGTTATTATTTTCATATCGGTAGTCTTGCTTGTATTGGGTCTGGCACTTTTAGGTTTAGTTGTCTATTTTAATTATCGAGATCGTAAATATTAACCGAAGAATACTAAACGAATAAAAGTAGACTAAAAAGTACAGATCCCGAATTAATGTTAAATGAATTGACATTCCCATTTCCATTTGCAATAGTTTAGATGGGGTTTACAGGGTATGTACCGGGGTGTACTAGATGTACAATGGCAAACGCACTTCGTATAATTTGTACACACCCTGTACAATTCTAAGTATATTTAATTGAGTTAAAACCACTCTTTGTGATATTCTTTATATTGAAATTGAGCAGATCTTTTCTTAATCATATTGGCTTAGACTCCTCCCACTGCATGAAGGACGCAATTGCGTGGAGCAAGCAGTCTATGCAATGCCTTTAATGCTTTGAGCAGTGTTAGAGCCAATATGATTAAGAAAAGATCGACTCAATTAAAGTTGTATTCATTGAGCAGGATATAAATTAGTTACCATTGTATGTGTTTTGAACCCAATGTTCCCGGTTTATCTTATCAGGTTAAGTTGATAACATGAGCAATAAAATACAGTAACTATTGCACGGTGACAGTGGTTATTGCACGAACAATGAACGAGTTTGATTGTGTCTGGAAGTGCTCTGTCTGTGGTGACCAAGTTCTATGTGAGTAAACTTCCACGATATTATATAATTCTGAATTTTCATTTTAATTAGCAAGGAACTATGGGGCGCTCACCTGCAAGTCATGCAAACCGTTCTTCAGGAGGAATGCCGATAAGGTAAAATGTCATTTATGATTCAAACATTAACCATGCATAAATTTCCAGGTATTTACATGCAAGTATGGTGGCAAGTGCCAGGTCACCATCAAGACCAGGAAGAAGTGCAGAAAGTGTCGTCTGGACAAGTGCTTTGCGGTGGGAATGAGAAAGGTAACATGGTTAAAAAAATAACTTCTATTCATCATGGTGTCTCTAGGAATTGATAATGGGTGATGTTGATAGGCATTTCAGAAGGAGCTTGCTAGAGGCCAAGAAGAGAATGAGAATGGCCAAGGAATCGAGAGAGCCTGATCGTTTACACAAGGTCATTGAAGCATCGAGCTTGTGCGTGACTCCAGTCACGTCACCAAGCTCAGACTCAGGCCAAGGCGATACCACTCACGATGACTCCTACCGATCAATACAGTACTCGAGCTCTCCAGCCATTCAATGGAATTCACCCGAATCAGCGCTCATGGAGTTTCCACAAGTTCTTGAGCAAGATGATTCTTATCGGAGCATTCAGTACTCTAGCTCACCTGTTCTCCCACTCACGCCTGAAGCATCAAGCTCAAGTGAAGTTTTTTCAGATGAGCTTGTTCAAAAGCAGTACGAAGATGGTCAAGTTGAAGTATTGCCTGAACTAAGCATGGCAATTCCAATCCAGGAGATTAATATGACTAAACAAGTTCCTTTTGAAAATTTTGTTGTTTCGGAAGAAAGCAGCATGGTGATCCCTTTCACCAGGCACCAGACTAATAGTATGGCTGATATGTCAGAACTGGAAGAATTCATAAGAGTGGAAGAAATACTACAGAAGTCGTTCAAAACCTATGAGTGGACAATGGAGTTGGTGACCAAACACCTGGTTATTCCTCGACCATTCACCCGCAATGTCCTCGATGAAAATGAGACATACAAGCTTAACGAATTGACTGAACAGCTCAGACCATTGGACTCGAGGAACAATTACAACCTGAACTGCACTTTACATGAGGTGCGCACTGTAATGGACATGGTGAAAATGATGAACATCGACTACGAACAAGAGATCAGGAACTTTATCAAGAATGTCAAGAAGATCAGTGTCTTTCACAACATCAATGAGAATGACAAACTGGTATTGGTCAAGTACAGTTGCTTGGACATCGTTATACTTCGATGCTTGCATCTGTATCATCAAGACATTGATGCTTGGATTTTACCCATGGTATTTAATAATTTATGAACAATTTAATGACCGGCGATCAAAAACACTTTTGTTAGCACTAATTAAGCCTTACGGACAATACTGAAAGGGCACCCCGGGTGTCCCAACACCCCTCAAACCTGTAAACATCCGGGATGTCCCCTGATGAACGGGGTGTCGGCTATTGTGTGGGGTGTCCGGATAACCGGGATGTTCTTTCAGCATTGTCCAAGCATACTGTTCTATATAAGTTAA
>JAQGCD010000370.1:0-10520 GCA_034698965.1 Zygoribatula sp. | reverse complement strand
GTTTTGAAAAATTACATATAATTTTCTGTTAATTACGAACTCCTGAACGCATTTATTCATAATACCTTTTTTTTATGAATGAATAGAAATGATGGCAAAACGAGCTTCGAGTCAAATGAACTGTTCTGACGGTTGCGAAAAAGTCATTTGAGTTTTGCATTTGAATTAATATTGCTCAATTCTTTAATTTTCTAATTATCTTGTTCTTTTTTCCTTTCCTACTTATCTCAATTTTTCATTCTTGTATATATCTAAAGAACGATCGCTTTTGAATGAATAATTTAACGCAAATTGATTGCATTCAAATCTCAGTTTATTAATAATTTTAATTTACTTTTGTCGAACACAAATCGTATTTATTAATAATTCATTGACTGTCAGACGAGTTCTTTGCTTTAAGAGCGATAACTGACTCAAATCGAGACCAATTCACTCGTAAATTGCGATTCATTTTAATTCAAACGACATTTATTCTAAAAATCAATACAATTATATTTCGTAAGCGAACGTCTGAACCATTTATGCAAAAGTGGGTTATTTTGCGCACAGAGTTAGTTCTCTACCAGTGATAGAATGTAGGCATAACTGAAAAATAAGAGCAAATATCCATAACAAGTGAGTAATGCTCTCAAAGCGTTCAATGGATTCTCTGCTGAAACTAATATTGCACTCAATTGTTGTTTGACATACAGAGCGAACCATTGATGGCAGTGGACTGAGTTGTGTCGGTGCTGTCGGTGCTGTCGGTCTGTGCCTATCGAGCGATACTAACTTCCATTCAGTTAAGAGGATTATACTCATGAATGAGACGAATAGAGTAGAATCGTATGTATGGTTCCGAATCGATATATGGAATCAGTTTTCCATTAGGACTACAATTACAAGGTATCGATCGGACACTGTCTTCGGGGCCCAAATGAATCACAATTTCGTTGATTAGTTTTTGTGATCGCTTTTTGTTCTCCAAAAGAGCTCTACTGTGAATGCACTGCATCGCCTCAATGCCGACTCAATTATGAATTAATAATTTATAATCCGAAAAATATACTCATTGTTCGCTACGAGTCTAAGACCCAAATGCTCTTTGAAACTCAGATTATTGGCTAAATAATTACGAATGGAAATAAAATTTATGGAATAATCCAATGCATGAATTGTTTTGAATTCAAGACAAATTGAAAGCTAAATAAAACATTAGATACATGACAATTGAAATATACTAATGTTTTGCGAATGCTTTGCTATTCAAATGTTCTCTCAGTTCATTAGTTTTGCGTGTCTTCGATGGCCAGCAAATGGTTGTCATATTTGTCCGATTAATAAATATTTAAAGAGATGCTATTTTCGTCAGCAATTAGGAGAGAGTCTGGAATTCGGGTATATTTTAAAGTTTTGTTTATATAATTGGCAAAAAATATTAAATGCAAAAAGACTTTCGTGAAGATCGACATCAGTGGCAGAGTTTGAGCCAAAGTTATCTCTTAAGCCAATCATTCAACACATCATAATATATTTGATAAGTTAAACGCTCGATATTTTCGAGTCGAGTCTATAATTTTCTAAATATGTTGTGTCGAGAAATCGATTGATTAAATAAAAGTTATATTAAAAGATATGATCGAAATACCCGAATCATAGACCGATGGCATGCAATCGACTCTATGTTCAATGCATTCATAGCTTGAGAGCAAACGTTCAAACGTTTATCTCAGTTCTAAATGAGATTTTCATTTTTCTCTATGATATCAGTCAAAGGAGAAAATATAATCTGAGTCTCGGAGTTGTGTTAATCACCGATACATTTATCTCAGGTATTAAAACATAGGAAAACCTGTCCCTTAAATAAAGTTAAATATCGTGACTATTGATATCTGAGCAGTGATTTCGTGGCAAAAGTGTGGCCATCACTCAAAACTCTCATCGATTGTGAAAGCGAAGAGAGGCTGAGAGCCTGTGCGTGACATCACTCGGAGCTGATCGGACGGACCTGAGCTCACTAGACCTGAGCTCAACACAACTAAACAGTAATGGCTCCAAACAAAACCAATTCTAGTGATAATCTATGCTTTTCATCGGTTCCAGGACTACACTGTATAGCTTGTAATTAGTGGCCAAACACTACTTGTCTTCCTCTTTGGTCCCGAAATTGATTAATCATATGTGAGCTCAAACACTAATCCATAATCAAAAACAACGAAAACATCACTATTTCGTGAATTTAAAGCACTGATGAGAATAAAGTCATAGCTATGAGAAATGAAACGAATAATTTGATTGAAGATATGAAATCGATTGCAAACGCTTTATATCAAATTGTAAATTATGCCAAACAGACTGAATATTGATTGCAAAATGAATTTAATTACGAATTTGTGAGAGAATTCGCATAAATTTTGTCAAAATATTTTATGGCATTAATGATAAAAATAATAATAAGAGAACTGAAATTAATTTCGATGCAAAAGCGGCCGAAAGTTTCATTTAATTTAATTTCTCATTCATTTTATTCAAACATTCGCTTTTCAAGCGTTTGAAGCGAAGGTGTTGTTCAATGAAAAGCCTATTCTTGAGTCTCGAAATTACAGTTTTGTGTCTCTGACGAAGAATAATTACTTTGTGTTGCGTTGGTGTGGCTTTCATTCACTGTCTTCGAGAACCGATGCCCAAACACAATGCAGGGATAGACCAGAATTAGACTAAATTGCAAACAATGTTCAAACACACAAAGTTTTGAAGTGTTGGCCCATTTTGTAGCGAAAATTTGTGATAAAAGACAAAACGAATCGCACCTTAACTTCAAATAAAGTCCAATTATTTTTCGGATCGCATTCATTGCCTGAAAAAGAGTGCCTTTTAATCACAATCCCGAAGTATTCTAGGAATTCCTCGTAAAACAAGTCAAAACAAAATTCTCTCTTTTTGTCAGAAAATATAATTCTATTTTATATTTGAACAAACAAAACAAGTTTAGAGTCGGAGATAAGTGCGAACCAAACACTGGTTGTCATCGACAATGTCTTTGGCAGTAATCATAAGGCTTTAAGTTTAATTACCGATAGACTCATAGCCGACGACAATAACAATAAACACAAATTCCTATCAATCGCGTCAAATATTTCCTTATTATGGCTTTTGATGGCATATATGCGGATCTTTTTTCACACCTTATCTATAAATAAATAATTCTCAGCTGAGATTGCGGCCGATTTGATGGAAAAGTCGCAAAATTCTTGTGCGACTATTAATCCGTGAATAACTAAAAATATATACAAAACTATGGGTTCGTACAGATATGAGCCGCAGATTATTCGCCAGTTTTTTTGGCAACGATTGAAACTTCCGCACAAAACTGTATTGTCATTAGCGATAATTCATTGCAAACTCTCAGACATATTCGGTGATAAGTGGTATCAGTTTTGTTGCTATTGTCGTCATTCCGGGCCTATGGTATGCCTCGAAGTCGATGCATATTTGAATAGTCGATGAACGCAATGAGAGTGAATTGTGGCCATTAAGCCAATCATTAGTACAATTCTTTCATCGTTTTAATTTGCGAGGAATTCCAGGAGCCCTGACATGTGTGCCCTCAAGAGCTGACTGCTTGAGCGCCAACTGCTATCCTCAGTGCTATCGGTCTTCTCAAAAACCTCGGTCTCAGACTCTGAACCGTCTCTTTCTTTTTTCCTTCATTCGATTCTTTATTTATTTACATTCATGTGTATTATTAAACAGTAGTTAACAGTTAATAATGGATTTCTAATGCAATTAATTTGTTTGAGAATATATTTGGCGTTTTCGTCACTCAAATGCATTTGCAATAACTTAGCCCAACGTCTGAACTCAATTCTGGTTCGGATTAGTTTCAAATTAATGCCTCCGAATGCTTAGGAATTGTGACTCCGATCGGATAATTGATTGGTATTGCAATTTAAAATGCAAATAACGTCTGGCAAACAATTATCGCAACTAAATTACCAAATTCTTTCTCACCCGATAACTGCATTTGGCTTTCAGTGCGCGTTCGCAGCGTTTGGGACCGCTTTGGCCACCAAATTGTGTCACATTATAATTGGATTCCTTCCAAATGCACCACAAATTTTGCGTTTAATCCTATGAAACGACAATTTTGTCTCCGAAATGCAAACATTAAACCCGTGGACAGTCTTGGGATTCGCAGAGCGACGCGATCTCATTGAGTATTCAATTGGAGCGCAAAGACGTGAAAATGCAATTTCGCACACATTTGGTTGCAATTAAGACAAATGAGTGGTCAGAGGGAGACATTAAATGCAAATTTTGCATACCCTGAACGAAGAATCGGACGAAACCGTCGTCTTTCTTGCTGTTCACTATGCAGTGATACTCTCCGGAGTCGGCAAACGAAACCGATTTGATAGAAAGGGCGCCGTTTTCGGGCATAAACGCCGCGTTGTCTGCCATTTGCCAGAAGACGATCCTCTCATTCTCGATCTATTCATAAACATATTGATTTGTTAATTGGATTGAAATAGAAAGGCGAAGTGCGATGAATGCGATAATGACAAATGGCAAGTGCAGTCAATTAGCATTATTAGCATTGGAGCATCGAAACAGTTATAAATACCTCGACAATCTTCTTGTCCTCCTTCCACCACTGAAGATTGTAGATCTTCTGTGCCTGAAGTGCCGGATCGCAGGGAAGGGTACCGTTGCCTCCCTTTCGGACGTAAACTTTATGGATATCATCGCCTTTAAGACAAAAGAAGAACAAATTTATTAAAAATAATTAATCAAAGCTATGAATTAAAGCTATTATAGCGTTAAGTGTTGTCATTAAAACAAATATTTAAACATACAATACAATCAATGCCTTTCTATCACGCAATCAATGTTTTTGTTGTTTTGTTGCACTCATTTGAGTGACTCTTATTCTAGAATTAGTTTTAATTATCGTTCGTTTGATGTCTTTCTAAGAAACGATTGTTCGCTAATGAGTTTGAAATTGAGTTCTATTTTTGCTTTTTATTGATTAGATTTTATTGAATGATATGAATGTCCGAAAATAATAACACGTATTACAAGAAAATGGGAACAAAACATAACTCGAGTTTCTTTAGAGTTGAGATTTTGAAGGAAAAATACTTTATTAAACTTAAAGGAAATTGAGAAATCGATAAGAGAGAGACGAAAGAATGAGTTCAACGACTAATTTAATGAAAATCGCTTGGATTCACATCAAAAGGTTTTGCTCGAAAAATGCATTTATTGTTTAAAATCTTATAAATTAAATGAAAAATCTTTTTCGTTGTCACATCCGAGACCTACGACTGCGAACTCAATGCATTTTAAAACGAGTTCAATATTAAGTCATCGTTTTATATGGATTTTTATTTCTTATTTATTTCTTATTCAACGGATAGATAGCGAAAGAATTTTTATTTTGTTGCGAACGAGATTGAAAAATGTCAGGCAATACAACGGCTGAAGAGGAGGAGTGTTTGCATGTTTGCAGTGCAGCGCCAATAATAAAAAGTTTTATCTATTGTTCATCAAAAACAAAATTGTAGACAAATAATGAAGTTTTTGTGTATAAAAGTTATGCAAACTATTTTTCTGCGTTACGTGAAGCCAATACTGACGAGACGTGTTTGGCAACAGTATTGAGAGCTTTGACCAGACTAACCAAAAAATCGATTCATGAAAATGTTTGAACTGAATATACATTCAATATTGAAATAGCAGTGCAATGAATGTACGAATGGAATGATGGAAACGAAATTAGTTAATTTGGAGGCATATGTGAAGATGGTTTTGTAGGAAATCGTGTCTTTGAAAATCATCCTTATATTGGGTCAGTTGTGAGAACTCTTTCTAATTCGAAACATATGTTTACGAATACCTGGAGACTCGGATAACCTTTATTCGGTCTTAAATGGTATGGATTAGAGACCGGATTAGAGTTCCGAATAGAAGTCTAGGTGTTCAACCGAAAGGTGGGTTACAATGGTTTGACTGCCGTTCTATTCAAATGATCTCGCTGTTGAGGTTATTGTAAAGAAAATTTCTTGGAAAACTTCCCGTAAAATTCACCGTAACTTAAATTAAATACGAAGATTCCATGGAAAATTCTTAAAATTACCGTAACTCTTACAACAAGAACATTTGGACCCCACGACAGTCGAACCATTGTGAAGGCTGGTCGCGGAAATACCTGGATTTCTAATCGGCCCTCTAATCCGATTTCTTGAATGGATAGCAGACATTCTATTGTAAATGGATTGCACGCACTCTTACGACACAAGACATACTGTTTTGTTCGCTTCCAATGCTATTATCGAGTCTTTCACTGTCGAAGATCGATGTGAAAAGCGATCTTTTTTAGAGGTAAAGAATTATTGAGAGAAATGTTTTCGTGCGATAGTATGAGCTCTAATAAAAGTGAAAAGTGTTTGTGATGTGTGTTGTGTGGTGTCAATGCTGGGCAGTGTCGGCACTGGCATTGCCGGCACTGGTATTGCTGGCACTGCACCGGCAGGTGATTCGCATAGCTGTCGGCCGCAGAGTCGCAGACACACAGACACTCATATGCTGTACCCCTCACTGTCTCTGTGATTATCGAACTCCAGGTATTCGTTTGTCGTTATTCTTAGGACTCATTTGTTCGACAACTCGCGAGTCAGTGTTGAGGAAGAGCCGAAGACCTTGTCTTGTCTTCCAATCATTATGAACAGTAAAGTCCTCTGAATAGCATACCAGGTTAGGTTGAAAGTTCGAGAAATAAATGTTTATTTAAAGGCCTGTGAATCCCAATCGTAATTATACAGTCAGACAGATGTTTGGTTAGGTTTTGGGCTCTTCTTCTCTTCTCTTTGCCTTCAGAGCCCTTCGAGGGCTATACAAACCATTCCTAACTGATTGCCTCTCTTTCTGACTCTCTGTCTCTCTCTTAACTGTCTCTCACTTCACAAACCAAACTTAGTTTGAATTTGTATTTCTTTTCACTGCATTCAACTCAAAGTTTGTCTTCACTCGAGACGATTTGTGTTCCACTGTTCGGATGATAAACTATTCTATTAGAAGCAAAACTAATTATTCGTCAGTGCCTTTCAGTGCCATCAATGGCTTCCTTTGACTGACTAATGAGCAGTGCAAACAAAAAACACTCTCACTTCTGAAGAACAAATAGAAAAAAACAAATCGTCGAACAGAGAATAGAATTGCGGAGAATCGCCAATAAATTTATTGTCTATTCAATTGTCGTTAAATATGGCACTCAAACAAAAAGTTAATATTTATTAAACTTATTAATGGCATAAATCCCGGACCAGGACTGGTCGGGACCTGTGCTCGCAGGCCAGCAGAGGCCAGTCCGAGCTAAGACAAGGCTAGTTGAAGATCCTTTGAAACTCATTTAACAAATTCTTTGGATATTCTTTGTGTATAATCCCTGAAGTGTTTATTCAATCGATAGTCAAACTTATGGACAGAAAACTGTTTGACAGCCGATGAGAAACTAAAATAATTTCTCTTCTCGTTCTCTGGGAGTCTCTGGGAGTCAACGAGCAATGAATCAGTGAAACGAGTGCTAAATGTTTTTCGGGCTAACAAACCAATGCAATTGTTTATAGACTTAATTTATTTTTGCAGTCATTTATTTTTGAGGTCACGAACTGTCAGACCCGCGAAGAAACGGTGAAAATATATCGACCAAAATGCAAATATAATTGCAAACCATTTGGCCTCCATTTGGCTACCAGTGCTCCAAATGTCTGCCAAAAACAGTTCACACTTCTAATGACGAGCACTGAGATTCAAATTAAAGGTTCGCGACTCGAAATGTCCGACTGTTTTATCACATTTTCATACATTAAATTAACATTTTTTGACTAATTCTCGCCTTATTTGATTAAACACTCGGAATTTATTATACACCAATTGAAATTTGGATTATATACGAAATGAACTTTAATTAAATTAATTTGGAGAACAATGTCTGTAAGTGTTTGAAACAAAAGCCGACACAAAATCCTTTGCTAATGATTTTCAGAGCTCTTTCGGATCTGAAAATCGATTTCTATCGCAAACAAAAGCAGATTTTGAAGAAATTTTTTTGTTCACTGTTTCGTTGAACTCTATTGATTGAATTGAATTTGTTTTGTAGTATAAAAAAGTGAAATAACTCAATAAGTGTACGAAAGCCATGTTCGGCACCAATGTTTGATTTATTAATTTGGAGGTCGCTTTCGCTCTCGTTTGCCATTTATGGACAATTTCGAGCGATAAATGACTAATGATTGTGACCTCAAATTTCAGAATTAATTTTTCCTAATTGTCTAAAGACAAACAATCAAATGGATAAGAGTTGTATTTGTTTTGTCTTTTTGTATTGTCTCAGTGTGTATCGAATGCTGTCTGAGTTGGCATGGTCCATTTTGCATGTTATCTATACTGATAAAAAGCAATCCACTGAAATTTCATACAACCACTTTTATTTGCATTATTATAAATTGCTATAATTGCATTTGATAATCGCAGCATTGAACTAGGAAATTAATATAAGAACAAGAAAATGCAAGAAAATACAAGTAAAAACAATTGTTAACCATTGGAGATAATCGACACAATTTATTAATGGAACTAAATTACACAAACTAACTATTAATCAGAGGACTGGAATTTGCATAATAATTATTTTTCATATCTCAAACATTGGATTTTCAAATCTACTTTTAATACTAAACTCAGAATAATTCGTTTCATAATATCGAAGATCTGAGAAAAGAGAAATGAAATTCCTTTCTTCCCATCCCTCCAATGCCTTCCATATCTCATGTCTGCTCCAAATATAATTCATTGGTTTTTGTTATTCTCACTTATTTTGCTCTCGAAGGCAATGATAATAAGAATTTGTTTTGTTTGTCGAATATTTACGAACTCTTATCGCAACTCATTCCCCGGGCATTCAATTTCGGTGCACAACTCGAAACTCTTTTGTGGAGACGACTGACAGACAAACAACTCATAGATCGCATACAATAGCGTTGATGTCTAATAATAATTAGTCCGGACTGAGCCGAGTCTAACATTGTTCAGTGTTAGACGGTTTCAAACGCGAATGAATGTCTGCATCCGAACGATAGAAAGGCGTCACAATCGATGTCATTTAGGGTTGAAGTCAAACACAACTTTCGAAATTGAAAATAAGCGAAACTACAGTCAAATTGAATTATTTAGAACTGAAATCGGTTTGAATGGAACCAATGCTTTGTTGTGTTTGCAATGCGACCGAAACAGACATTTGGCAGACACTGTCAATGAGAATATTGAAATTGATGGCGAATTAATGTGTATTTGATTGTTGATAGCGATCTGTGTGGATGACCAAGGATGAATTTATTAAGCATTTCGAGTATTAAACATTATTCTTAATCGAGGTGTTAGTCCACAGGACAAGCATTAACGATATTTTCCTGTGCTGTCACACTCACACAATGCTGGCCATTGTTATCCAATCCCTACCGAACCTATTTGTGGGCTCACTCTGGAGAATGTGTTTTCGGATCTGGTCGTAGATAAAGGGAGAGTAATAGGAAGGGAGAGAAAGCTAACCATTAAACTACTGTTATATTCGATTCGTAGTCATAGCTCTAGTCAGACCCGTAGTCATAGACATAGTCGTACCGTTTGGCAAAAGCATGAATCATATGATTCATCACTTTCGATGCCTTTTAAAATGTTAGTCCAAGAGAAACACTAACACAACTCTACATTATCGACATTGAAAATGCGATCGATGTGTTCATTATCGAGAGTGTACTTCGGTTTTGGCAGACACCAGCTCTGGCTCTGTACTGCAGTGCACTGGCGATGCGTTTTGGGCCCGATTTTAGCGATTGGCGACAAAATGGGTAGAAAGCCGTCCATTGATTAATACATAGACAGCTCATACTCTATCAGACATTATTCTGTATTTTTGGCCCAATCCTATACTCAAGAGAATAGGAGCGCACGAATCGTTGCTTTTGAAAATAGTTTCGGTGAGAACTCTGGTCGAACATCAAAAGCAGAACAAGTGTTCGGGTTTTGTATTTAAATCGCGAGAAAGATGACAGTGTTTGTGGTAATTATGTCGTTTGGGGTGATCGACAATTCTGAATCACTCATATCATGAAATTAATATTTCATATGTGAAACTCTGACGCAATGAATATCTGATCGGAAAATACTTAATTTACATAAAACAGCAAAATGTAAAGCATTTTTATGAATTGCAATTATTCAATCGATAATCGCAGCTTTGAATTGCGAAATGAGACCAAGAACAAAATGAATGCAAGTGAATACAAGTGAATACAAGCTGAAAATTCAATTGTTAACCATTGGAGATAATCGAGACTACGATTTATTAGTGGCACTCAATTACACGAACAATCTATTAATCAATGCAATGGAATTTGCATAACAATTATTTTTCATAACTCAAACATTGGTTTTTCAAATCTACTTTTAATAGAGTTTTCTGAACTCTGATTGAATAATTC
>JAQGCD010000369.1:0-10524 GCA_034698965.1 Zygoribatula sp. | reverse complement strand
GCTATCCATATGATGATCATTTGCTGACCACACTTTCACACAAAGGTTTTTATCACACCATTGACGAAAGCAACTGATGGTTCTGATGGATCTGGTCGTAGGGATTACACAAAAGAAGCAGTTGAGTTCTTCAGAGAGAAATTGGCTCAGTATGGCGAAGCTGAAGTACCGCTCAAGAGTTTATTAGGTCACCGATCACAAGCGCCGCCCGAAATTAGACATGTTTCTGGACAGCATTCTCGGGAATTCAAAGACTTCTTATGCAGACATTCGGATGTGTTTGTCGTTACAGACGAATATGTAGTTCTCAAAAGTGTTCTCCAAAAATTGGAGGCCGACGGTAAGACTAAAGGATCGCTGACTCGAATGCCCGAAGAAGTGCCGTTCGACCCCTACTTGACTCAACAATTCATATCATTGTTGGAGACCGAGATAACTCGACTGATTCCACAGTATTCAACTCAACTGACAATCGATGTCCTCTTCACTCATATTAAGAATAACTGCAACCAAGACTTGTGGGCCAATTGTGTGAAGAATTCTAACGATTTGATAACTTTCCTCAAAATGAACTCAAAAATTTTTTCGGTTCAATCGCATTACGTGTGTCTGACTCCCGAACGGCTACAGTTGAACAAAGAGAAACTATTAAACAACAATAACGAATCGACTCCAAACAATAACAACACCAATTTGTCGTCGCAGTCTTCGAGCACATCCACTCCGATCTCCTCTCCGTCGCGAGTAAACAGTGCTTCATCTGCTAGTTCTGTGAATCAACGAATTCGATCCCAAATTATAAAAATAGTTTCCGACAATTCTCAGATCAAATACAAAAATATGTCGAACACCAGTTCTGGCAATTTGTGGGCCGGCATCGAGGCAAACATTCTTCGCAACACACGTATTGTCAGCAAAACAAAAGAGGCCGAAGAATTGGTTGGAGAAATAATGAGGAGCAACAACTTCGTAGCCCTCGACCTGGAAGGCGTCAATTTGGGCGCTTCCGGTCAAATAACTTTAGTGCAATTGGCTTTCATGACTGAGCATTCAGTAGTTCCTAAAATATGTATTTTCGATGTCCTCTTAAATCCAGTCCTACTGAAGGATTGCTTGAGACCACTGTTCGAGTCGGAGAAAGTAATAAAAGTGATTCACGACGCCCGAAATGACAGCAGTTGTCTGTACGCCCAACACGGCATAACCCTGACCAACATCTTCGACACTCAAGTGGCCCACTCTATCATTCAGCAGCAGAATACTGGCAGACCTGCCTACAAGGCCAAGTATATCTCGCTCAACAACTTGTGCGAACTCTATGCAGGCGTCGAGGCCTTGAACCACCCAAACAAGGATCAGATGAAGAAAATTTACCGAAAGGACCAAAAGTATTGGACTCACAGACCTTTGACTGAAGAAATGATATTTTACGCGGCTTTCGATGTTTACGCTTTGATTCCCGATGTTTATAACTCAATGTCCAAAGCTATTAGATTAGAATATTTACCATTACTTAAGCAATTGAATTATGAAGCGATCATGGCCAAAATCGATCCAGAACATATTAAACAACTGAAGAAACAACGCAAACTTGATATGGAAGTCACTGACTTAAAGCTCAAACTTTTCAATACTGAGGCCAAACAAATTGTGTTAAGCAATCGAGAGATCAGACTTTTAAGGTAATTGCAAATCATTGTTTATTAATGTCATCTTATTTTATTCACTAAGATCAATTCAGTGTAGCCTTTTTAATTTGCTAATCTTTGCAATGATCTATTTTTTCATCTTCTATTATATTTTAGGTACGTTGATCTCACAGATGAAATCCGAGCCAAAATAGAGGGATCACAAAAAGTGGCCAAAAAGTTGGTGAGAATCGATAAGAAGACAACAGACTCGGGCTCTTCGGCGACTAACACTTGTGATAACAATAATAATATGAGTTCAAGCGATGAAGACTCTGATAGAAATTCTGAGGCCGAGTCCGACGTCGAAGACTCAATGAAGAGCTCAGAATTGAATAATTCCAACGTTAATATCTTCAGTCCTTCCGACTCTTTGACGTCAACAAAAAGTTGTTGTAATTGTGTTTGTCATTCGAATGGGTCCCAAGTGAACGGCAAACAAGCATCTTATGATGGGGTCGATAAGGCAACCACTCGTGAAGCCTCAGTCCAAACACTGTCTACGGGAGACATTGTCATTACCAAAGTCTACTTTCCTGACACTCAGCAATAATTTAAGATAAGATTGAAAGCAAAGAATTTATTGAAATTCGTTGAATGCCTTAAAAGTGAATCGAGAAGAGAATCGTTTATATAGTTTTTGACAATAGTTAATTCAACTATTTATTCTATTTTATACGTTTATTCATTGCTTTTAGCTTAAGCTAAAATTAATATTTATTGCAAGATTGAATACATTTTAAAAAGTTTATTTTAAAATAGTTTTAAAGTTTAAGTTTTATAGACACCAAAATCTTATAGATTTTTAGACTAAATTTTTAAAAATTACTTTTCCAGTGACAGTACTTTTAACTTTAATTTTCATTTATTTTAGATTTTAATTAAGAACCATCGCATCGTTAAGTGCTCTTATAATTGTCTTTAATCACTTGTAGCTGCTATTAGATGAGCACATTTGGCGAAATTCATTTCCTATATTAAGTGCCATCGCGTGTTCCGTTTTGACCTCCAACTGACCTCACTTTATGGACAGTTTTCTACACTATTAGTTTATAAACCAGTTTTGCGATCAGACAAAAGCTCAGAAATGAGTGTCTGTCTTAGGCATAAATGCGGGCAATAATTGTAAATCCATTATTTGTACAAATTTTTTAATGTATGAAAACTTTTCAATGATGACTGTGGGCTTCGACTGAAGGCTTATTTAATTTAATTATATAATTAAGTATTTATCGGTTGTTTAATTTAATCGATTTGTTTTCGAGTGATCGATATTTGTCAGAATTGAGATTTAAAGGTTATGTTTCATTATTTCTTGGAATCATTTGGAATGAGAGCTATAATAAAGTAATTATCCATTTCTTGCCAATCGTTGATCTTTTCGATCGTCTATTCAATACACTATTGCTTGATCTTCATTAGTAGACGAAACAGTGTCACACTTTGTGAGTACTGTACGAGAGAATGAACCTCAAGCAGAGGTGAAATAAGGCCAGACATCAAAGCGATTGGTCGACCGGAACCGTACTTTTGGTCCAATAAGTTAACATTTTTTTGCACTTTCATTGCAATTAACAAAACGAGTATTGCGTTGAAAGACTTGAAAATTTGCTTTTATTATAAAATACCAGAATTTTTACAATAAATAAATATTTTAAATAAGAGATGTTTACACAAAAGATAACGAAATTGACTCAAAATTAGTGACAAATTGAATAACTTTTAGCTTAAATACAAATATTGCAAAAATATCTGAACGATGTTATGAAGTCTTAATGTCGTGTCTGTAGAACTCTTCAATTAATTAATTAATTAAAACTAATGACTAAACTTTGAAAACTAGTATCAAAGCTCTTCCCTCTCGTACTTCGGCTTCAGTTCTTCTATCCTTTTGATGAACTCTGCCTTTTCGATGCATCCGTCGCACACTTCGTCCCAATCATTGAGTATCTTCTTGAGGTCACGAACCCTCAGTTTCTTCAGGTCTACGGTCTTCAAATCAATTGTCTTTTCTGCAAATAGAAACATGATATTAGATTATTTTTCTTAGATATCTCTTCGCTGAAGTACCGTATCGGAGTTCGCAGATTTGTGAGTCCTTTTTCATCAGTTTCTCGCAGATTTTATCGGCTGGCAGTCCCCAACTCAAAGGCTTCGACATCTCTCCCAATATCTTTGTGGCCGACTCTTCGAGACCTCCGATGTAATAACACTATACAAATAAATTCAATTCATAAGTAAAAGTTTAAAACTTTTGCAAAGGTAACTTACGAATCGGTTTTCAGACTTCTTGGTGTCCAGACATAGTTCTTTGAATTTTTCCTCAATCTTTTGCGGGTCAGACTTCTCAGTGGAGTCGAGTCTGTTGATCAATTTGTTGACCACACCGACACAAACTGAATAAATAATTTCAATGAGTTATCTTAAATCTAATCCAAGCTCTCGAGGACACTCTCGAGGACATACCTTCGCACTGTCCGTCCCGAAGACTATGAGCCGTTTGCCATAATTGACAGCAAACGATGGCCAAAGACAGCAAATGAAAGGTCGACAGAGTTGACATCATTTGAGAGTTTGAGTGAAAGTGAAGAGAAAGTATGAGAACAAATCGGATCAAATCAATCACTAATTCAGTGATCAACCAAATCAAAGTCTTATATGAAACACCGGTCAGTACGTCAGCACAGAGTTGTCTGGCAGTGTCAGTCACCGATTGGCCGACCGTCGGAGCGCTGGCTTCGGATTGGCTGTCAATGTGAGTGAATGGTTGTCACTGTTGTGTCAGTCACTGATTGGATACGAAACGAGCGCTCGGTTTGAACCCAAAGCCAACCTCTTTTTGGCGCTCATCCGAAGCCTTACTCTGTGTTTGTGTTTCTAATTTCCTTTTATTGTTTTATTGTTATTTTTAGTGACTTTTAATTGTATTTTAATTTATTTACTTAGAAAAACAACTAAGTAGTTTTAATTTAATTTATTCAACATCTATGAGCTGACATATAATGAGTGAGAATGTTTCGCCCAATCCGATGAGGCGCAAATTGGTCCAGACCACTTTGGTCTTCAAGGGCCAGTCGGGACTGACCATCGATTCCAGTAAAAAAGATTCACATCCGAAGGCAACCAAACGAATGAATGCCAAAAAGCTGAAGAAAGACACGTCTAAGACAGTATCACCGATCGTTCCACTGCCAGAATGTCCCACCATTGATCTAACGGAAGAGCCTGTCGCTGAAGTCGATCCGCGACATCTTGATGGCGACCAATGTTCTCCAATGGTTGATGAGGACAATAATAGCCCGAAATCGACAGACTCTTGTGTTGAAGTAATCGAAGAGAACCACGCCCCGTCTACCTCAAAGACGGACCAATCAGCTGATAATGCCACCGATGAGAACATCGATGAAGACTATTTGATCGAACTGAGGCATGACTGTGAGGGCAATGACCCAAACGTGACGGCCATTATGACGATTGGTGAGTTGAACGATCAATGTTTATCATTAGGGCTGACTTTGAACACAGAACTTCCCGAAGAAGAGGAGTCCGATGACTCGTGTGAGGAGTCTTCGGGTGGTGTTACTTATGAAGTCGAAGCCATCTATGATTCAAAAGTGGTAGAAAATGTCACATACTATTGGGTCAAATGGAAAAATTATGGCATAAAAGAAAATACATGGGAACCGATAAGAAATTTGGGTAATTGTCGCAAATTGGTGGATGAGTACAGGCATATCAAAAAGTCCAATGACGACAGCAAACTGACCATCTACCATAACTGGCACAAACTAAAGGGAATTGTCGAGGATCTGGTCGATAAAAAGGTGGCATATGATGTGATGACTGCAGTGCTCATCAATTTCAACAATATTCGACTTTTGGACTTCCATTACACAAAATCTTCAGTGAAACAAATGAGAACAGCTTTGCGGGAAAAGTTGGAACAAATTGATGCGGTCAACAATGTCAAATCCGTCGACAAGAGACTTGAGAAAATAGAAGCCAAATTAAATTATCTCATCGAACATCTGAATATTTTGAAAAGATTCAAAACTTTGAATGACTTTTTCGTCTATTTCGAAAACCGGAAGGTATTAGAACGCGATTTGATTGCTTGGGAGAATCGGATCAATAATATAATTCTGAGAGAAAACGAAGGTTTGGCCATCAGAATTGAAAACTTTGTTGACTGCGAACTACCACCGGCTGATTTCGAGTATATCGCGTACTGCAAAACCCAAGACCCAAACATTATTATTAACAACGACCCGCCGGTCTATTGTGAGTGCACTGACTGTGAGAGCCAGCAGGACCAGTGCTGTGTCACCAATAATACGGCGATAATCGCTTACACAAAGAACGGAATTCTTAAGGACTCGCGTCGAAATCGAAGTGCTATTTATGAGTGTAATAAGAAGTGCAAATGCGGTGTTGATTGCATCAATCGGGTCGTTCAAAAGGGCCGAAAGGTTTGTTTGTCTCATTAGTTATCACTCATTAGTTATCACTCATTAGTTAATTACTTATTTTATATGCTTTACAGCACAAACTGGTCGTATTTAAAACTGATGACGGAAGAGGTTGGGGCGTCCGAACATTGGAACCGATACTAAAAGGCTCTTATGTGATGGAATACGTGGGTGAAATCATTACTGTGACAGAAGCAGATAAAAGAGGTGCCATATATGACGCCGAGGGACGAACATATCTGTTCGACTTGGACTTCACTCCTGACGATGGCTCAGAAGGTGATCAATACCAATACACTTTGGATGCGACCCAATGTGGAAATGTCTCGCATTTCGTCAACCATTCGGTAAACATATGATTCGTTATCAAATGTTAATTCTTAATGATTCTACAAATGTTTAATTTTATTGCAATTATTCATTCACTTAGTGTGACCCTAATTTGGATACCAAAGTGGTTTGGATTGAAAACCAGAACCCATTGATGCCTCACATCGCGCTCTTTGCTGTCAAGGGTATCAAAGTCAATGAAGAGTTGACTTTCGACTATAAAATTAATGGTAAGAGAAGTTTGATATAGGAGTTGTGGCTAACGTTTGTTTGTTTGAAGTGCACGCCGAGCAGAACGCAGACCAAACTGAAAACAATAAGAACTCTTCCGACAAGAGTTTCGATAGCGGAATCGGTAGTGAGAGCGCTCGTCCGGCGCGGGTCGAGTGCCGCTGCGGTGCAGCCATTTGTCGCAAGTTCTTGTATTGATTGGTTTCTAAACGTATACTACTATTTAGTTAATAATAATTTTGGTCGTTTTGAATCATATTTATTCGATAATAAATACTAATGATTCCAATTTTTATATTATTTCATAATTTATTGAAAGTGATGTGAAATCAAAAATAAAATATTAATACAAATGATTTGAAATGAAATATTGAGAAATGATTTGAAAATAAGTGACAATTGTTAGACTAAATGCGAGAAATGTATAAAAGGGAGACGTTTTGGCAGAGAAGACTATAGCGGTTGGTTGGAGGTCGAGATTCGCTTCAATACTATCCAATATGTTACGACTGAAGCAACCGATCAGCCGATGGTTCGACACATGCGACCGACGAATGGGATGTGCCGTCACTTCTTGAACGAGACCTGCAATGGTTTGCCGCTATAGTTGTAGCCATTGAGAGCAGAGATGGCCTGAACGGCTTCGTTGTAGTTCTTCATCGTAACGAAGCCGAAGCCTTTGCTCTCTCCAGAGTCTCCTTTGCGAATGACATTGACTCTGACCACTTTGCCGTAGTGGCCGAACAGTTCGCCCAAACCGTACTCATCGGTGTCGGGGCCGATGTTGTAAGCAAACAGAATGAATCCTCCCTTATCTGCGTTAAATCCATTGTCCATATCAGCCGAACCATGCATTGACATTGAAGGGGCTGCAGGAGGTGCCGTTGGGGCTCCCATCGACATCCCCATCGGTGGCTGCACCGGACTCGGATTGTAGGACATTGGCGCCGAAGACGGATAGCTTTGGTATGACTGAAATGATTGGTAATTGTTTGACATCGGATTGAATCGATGTTCGCGGTTCTGATGAGGCATATGTCTCATCGGACCCGACATTCCGTAGCCTTCATATGACATATTTGAATACGAGTCTGAATATCCGCGATTACCAACGTATGAATGACCGCTTGAACCGCGACTGACTTTGGAGTTGTTCATGTTGTGACTTCGGTTCTGTAACACGAACGACCAAATGTCAAATACAAGAGTTATACAAATGGTTTAAAAGACAAATTGTTTTCGACAATTTATATTTGATTGAATGTAATTGAATGTAATTATGAGTTAAAGTGAAGATTGGGCAAAATAATTACTTAATAAAAATGACAGACCATTTGTTGAAGACCCAATCAAATAAATATAAATGCAAATCCAAATAAAGTGCACACTTTTGAATGCCATTTGTGTGAATATACGGACCTTTTGGTTATTATCGTTAGCGAACTTGACATTGAGAGGGGCGGCAGCGCCGGGAAGTAGTTTGCCGTTGAGTGCATCGATGGCCGCCAACGCCTGCTCGTGGAGGTCGAAGAGGACGAATGCGATTCCTCTGCTGGCGATTATTCGGCACTGAATTATATTGCCGAAGGAACTGAACAATTCTCGCACATCATCCTCACTGAACATTGGTGGAAGATTTCGGATGTAAAGGTTGGCTTGCTTTATGTCTTCTCCTGATGGTCGAGCGAAAGCCACTTTGATCTTCTTGTGCTCTACTAAGTGACCGTTCAAAGTCTTGATGGCCCTTTCGGCGTCTTCTGGTCGCAAGTAGTCAACGAACCCAAAACCATAAGAATAACCGGTCGCCTTCTTTCGGATGATCTTAGCCGAACGGATGTCACCGACCTGTGCAAAAAGTACTCGGAAGTCTTGGTCTGTCATCTGCTGTGGCAGATAATTTATTATTAGATTAGTCTTCGAGTTGTCGATCTCAAGACTGTCGCCGTTGGAGGACGAGTTGGGTCTTCGGGAATACATTTTGAAAAAATTATCCACGATTTGTGACTTTTAACTTAATACAAATGGTTTGTGCTCTCAATCACAATTGTCATTAATTTAAATCTCCGCCAAAAGTCACTAATTTAGCCGAACTATATCTGAAGACATAATTGTGTTGAATTGATTGGTTGCAAGTGATTCACGTGATTCGCCAATTGATGACATAAAATATTGATTAGTAAAATGATATCTCATTAACACTTAACTCAATTTCAAACACAATTGTAAATAAAATCTAATATTATTTAATTTGAATTAATGCGAAAACAATCGATGAAAGCATTCATTCATTG
Source organism: Zygoribatula sp. (assembly GCA_034698965.1). NCBI lineage: Eukaryota > Metazoa > Arthropoda > Arachnida > Sarcoptiformes > Oribatulidae > Zygoribatula > Zygoribatula sp. The sequence continues at coordinate 1,515 of JAQGCD010000369.1, read as the reverse complement.
ATTCTCTTCATTCAGCATTCAATATGAGACCCGATTTGACAAAACCTATGCTCACAAACGGCGTTACACTTGACCCCCCTTTGGCTGACATATCTGCGATCGGTGACCACAAACCCATCTATCGGTTCCTTTGTCTGTGAGCTCACAAACCGCACATCGGCTCCAAAGGGTTAACAACTCGCAAACTTCAGAGACCTCTTCTGGTGCTGAACTCGAGTCGAGCACAGAATCGAGAATAAGCCGGAACTGCATTTTGAACATAGAGTGGCACAGAATAACATACAATTGACAGAATGGCATCAATTTGAAGGCAAACCTATTAGCATATGGCTTATAGCTTATGGAATATCGGATTTCAATCAAACCCTATCTAATTAACTATTAATGCATATGCGGTCTGGCATTCAGTTGTGGTCAATTGGGTTAATGGTGTCAAAGAGACAACAATGATATCCTCAAAGAGCATGCTTGTCCCCATCGGTCATCCATTCTTGAGCTTCTTAGAGAAGCTTTTGCTCGCAGTCTTAGCCAAAACACATGCGTATCGATACCTATGAGTTGTTTGGCAATTGCTTTCTCTTATCTCATATTAGATATGTTGATCGAAAATATCTTTAGTTCACAAATCGGTATTCAATGAAGTTTAAATCGATTATAATATTTAAAATTTAAGTAACCAAGTGAAACATAAGAACTATTAATGTTTAGGTCAAAGTTGTTCTACAAATTCTCTCAAAACCTAATGATTGAAACGAATAGAAAGAAGAAGTGAATTATGAACATCTATTTGATACCATTGACACTTTTGGTGCTGTTGTCGATATGTTTTGTCTCTTCGTTCGCAGCCGTCAGAAGAAGTAAGTATTGAGAAATTGTATCATTTGAATTAATAAGCGATTGCCTCGACAGTCGGTGCGTCCATCAGTTGTTATTCTTGCAGTTCCCGCAACAATTCTGACCCGAACTGTGCCGATCCATTCAACCCAGCGTTCTCTAAATACATAGAGAATTGTAAAGTGCCAAAACAACACCACATCGGGGTGTTCCCGGCCCGATTCTGCGTCAAGGTCAAGGGAAAGACCGGTCAGTTTCGGCTAACATAACATTTCATTTGTAGATTATAATTCCTAATTCAAAGTCCAATTCCTGCTCTATAATTGATAAGTTATCAACGATAACTATTTAATTTAAACAAAATATTTGAAATCCTTCACTGCATTTGAACACTCGACTAAATGGCTTTTCTATTATAATTTGTATTATCGACTCTGTATTAATTTTTTCGTTCAGAAATACTTAATATATTGAAAGATATCGAAAGTAGATATTTATAATGAATTCAAGGTAAAATAAGATTCTCTATATGAAATGCTCAATTTCAGTGTATTGTATTACAATGCGACTATAAAATTCAACTGTATGATAAATCAATATCTACTATTGGGAAATTTAAATATGAATTCCCCCTTCATTTGTAAACATTAACGCCCTGTATGTGTACTGGGAGGAGTCAAT
>JAQGCD010000368.1:0-10535 GCA_034698965.1 Zygoribatula sp. | reverse complement strand
CAATTATCCGCATTAATAAAGAGATTCAACAATGGATTTAAAACTTTAAATTTCAAATACAACAATGGATTTTAATATAAATTTCCAAATTCGAAAGGCTTCTAATCGTGGGATATAGTCTTGGCTGAATACTTGTTGTTTTTCGTTCTTGGCAGCAATTGTTTTATTATTATTTTCGAATTGAGAGCATTGATTTTTATTTTTAAACTTTCATGATAAAAAAAATTTGAAAATTGAATGCAAAAATTGCGGCAGCCCTAGTTAAATTGAACGAAAATAGTTGGTATTCAACAATTTTTACTTATTGACTTGACATGAGTCGTGTATTAATACATTGTATGTAATGTCATGTCATTGTAAAGCTATAGTAAAACACAATGAAAATAAACGCATTCGTCAATTAACTGTAATCGTCAATCGATATCTAAATTTGTCGCTACAGTAGACGTAAAATAGTAGACAATTAACTTCAAACGCATTCATTCAATGCCACTATAGTTCATCCTTAATGTTAATGTAATTTTAAAAATATCTCAAAATTATGCTAAAAATATTCCAAAAATATTTAGGAATATTTATTCAATAAAATTCTTTATGAATTTTCATCAAAATTCTTGATAAATATTCTAAAAATGCAAATATAATCTCATGATATTCAAATCTATTTACCAAAAGAGATCAGCAATAAACTTGAAATGTCAAAGGTCATTCATATTTGTCGCCAAACATTTAATGTTTAACAAGGTTGATGTGTTTGTAACTGTAAGGTATTGATGAAATTGCATACTCAGCACGAAATCCAATAAGTTCCAATCTAGCCTGGAGTTAATGTGAATTGACATTTATGATTTTGATATGCAAGTCAAGTGTTTATGAACGCTACTCAATAAATTAGTGAGTATTGATGCAAATGAAAGTAATCATCATGAATTACTCCATTCATCCATAAATGATACTTTCATTTGCAACTACGAACATGCAAACTATACAACGGCGATAGAGCACGTGATCATGACGTTGCCCTGCCTTTGTGAGTGCTTTGAAAATACTCAAATAGTACTTTCATAGGTACTATCGCCGGAGTATACACTAAATGATGCATCGTCTATATTCTTCTTACCCTGAATTCTCAAAAGGCTATCTTTTGCGGAAATTTTCTCAGAATAAGTTAAATTCCTTGGAAGTTCGAATTTAAAATTTAAATAAGCATAATTATTTATTTAAACGCACATTAAAATTGAAGATCGTTGGTAATTCGATTTGAAAAAATCGTTTGACGGCAAAAATTCAATTGAATCTAATTAAGTCAATATTCCTAAATAATCAAGGTTTTAAACCTGGTTTTACTTCAATTCTTAATAATCCTATTTTCAGAAAATTAATATCAATTTTTTCATATTCTGTTTACTGTGAATAAAATGAATATTCAAATATTGAAATGATATTCAGGAATATCAAATATATTATTCCTGACAATATTTATCATGATAGATTCAGCTATCCATGCGTTAGTCTCGGTTTATTATTTTTGATGTACTTTAAGCTGAAAAAGACAATAAGACAAATGCTATTTTTTTCATCTATTAAAAATTGATGAACTTGTCTAACATTTTAAATGAGGCTTTAGTTTGAGTACAGTGGAAACACACTCGAGATAAACAACCATGTATAATTATATGAAGTAATAAATGATCCAGATATAGATTGAATAATTCATCAGCTAGTTTCAAATTTTAAGATAAATTTGCATGCAATGCTATCTGAGGTAATAAGATAATAAGTTTAAAATTGAATAAGGTCAAATATTAATTTTGACATTTTGCATTTCTCTGATTGTGTTCACCTTAACTATCATTGACTGTATAGTTATTTTCCGCATACAAATACCAATACATGTGTTCATACAATCATTTGGGATGTGATCGTAATTTTTATGTGTCTGTCAGTGCTGTCCATTCGACTCATTTGAGGCAATTATTCACTGCTATTGTCTCACAACTGGTCGACGAATTATTGACCGAAAATAATAAGAAAAACATTGATATAAAAGTGTAATTAATTATGTGTTGAGTTAATCGATGACAAGCATTGCAAGCATTAGAAACTGGGTTCCAATGTTTTCCATAACAATGACTGTCGGCTCTCGACAACAATTACAATGCATGTGTTGTGGCAGACAATCGATGTCACGATAGACTTGTTGTTGTTTCACATAATTACAACTACTCCACAATTTTTCATATCATGTTAAATTACAGAATAAAAGCCCAAGAATAAATTTCGTAACAAGATTTGATAAATTATTTTTTTAAATGGATAGACCAAGTATTCCCCTTAGAATAAACCAACGAATCTGTATAGCAAAGCAAAATAAGCTTTTATCTTTCTATCAATAGATTATTGCAAAAAATTAAACTACCTATTTGAAATTTTATTTAAAATTTTATTGAATCTTGATTTTTTTCAAAGTGTCGGAATCATTTGAAAATAGAGCCGAACGATATTGGCTCAAATGTGAAATACACTTTAACTTAATTTTGTTGAGCTCTTAGAATTTTAAATAAACTTAACATTAATAATTGAACTTCGATAGCATAGCAAATACTAAAATAACATGAACATCTCGTTGAGTGCTTCGATTTTCTGAAATAAAACTAAAAATTAATTTCTTCCACTTAACTTGAAATTTAAGCATTTGAGACACAAGGACAAAATCTCGTGGAATGGTGGAAGGAATGTATAATTGGCCAAGAAAAATTTCTAGAAAGTTGCTGATTTATTTTTCAAATACTTCAGTTCAAGACTGAGAAAACTTACCGGTAACTTTCGGAGAAAGTTTCTTTTACAAAAAAAAGGTTTCGAAGGGATTTAATGATATAATCTTTTTTCCTTTGTCCAACATTCTGCCGATATTTTAAGTTAGAACTAATTGTACTTTCGGTACTTTATATCATTGGAAGAAAGAGAAAAATTCATTGAATTAAAAATTACTTTCATTTAGTCATCCGATTGGCATCGAATCAAAAGGAATTACAATAAAGAGATTGAAAAGCCTTCGCTGTCTATCGCTATTCACCGCTGTATTAGTCATTAAATTCAATTTCACTGACAATAAGTTTCATCTTTATTATTCTCAAAAAATCTTTATTCAACCAGAATTTTTTTCTCTAATACAATAATTTCTATTCATCTTTCGTTTCACAATTCAATTCAATTTAAATGTATTTTTCATCTCATTTGCAGACAATTCTTCTTATATCACATTTTATTTTTTTGAATTCTCTGCCAAAATAGTTGATAATTGTCTCATTACAGGCATTACAGGCGTCTGAGCTCTTCATCTTTGCTCAGATGCCGATCAATATTCATAGTGAAACCTATTATAGAAAGGATTTTGTGTTCAATTGTTATGAATTAAATATTTCCCTATTTCTTAAACTACAGTCAATGCCTGAAGTGATGAACAATAACAAGTATTTCATTAATGCCATAATCCTAAAAGTAAACCTGGGATCAGATAAATCAATAGGGTGAACTTAACCTTAACCTTAATCTTAACCTACATATAAAAGCAGGCCTTGTTCACCTTATATGAAATAAAGGTCTACTTAATTCTTTGATCTTTTTTCCAGACATAAGAACCTTAAAAATAAATTTCTAGGTAATGCTCATCAACTTAATTAAGTTGTTTATAGGTAGTGATCTGTTCAGTCAATAACATCTTTGCTTGAAAGAAGTTTGTACCACGAATATGAGCAAAGATTTCGCCGAATCTGTTTGATTCCTCAATAGTAATCCTTACTTTTTAATGAGCCACTCTCATCTTGCACAATCCAAATCCCATTCAGACATCTCTTCAATTTGTTTTCCCGATTGCTACATCATCTGGATAGATTTTGTTTTTGCACACTCAGTAAGTGGCTTCTTCTAGCATACTTAAATTACGAAACATTCTCCTCGTTATTTACCTTAATGAAAGAATTATATTGTTTTTACTGTTTTGACTTAGAACTCAAATATTGTTACTTACTTTTCTTTGATCTTCCTCAAAGTTAACATTAAGTTAATGTTAATGTCATTAACTTTACATCTTCGTCATTAAATTAATGACTCATTAATACAGAGTGATATCCCGATATAAAAATTTAGATAGAGCAAAACTTTGTACAAGGGAACGAATGTCCATGCACCACATAACATGTCAATATCTCAATAATCTTATATAATCTTACATAATGTATGATCTTGGTACAAGAAAAAACCAAAATATCCACTACTGTAAATATCGTTTTGGAATTTTCGTTTCATACATATATATATACTTCCTTATCATGATCTGTAGTCTAAAATCCCAGAATAATGATGACATACGCTTATATAATTGCTTATATAATCGCTATAATAGGTCTAATCCTCTAATTAAAAAACTTTTCATATCAGTTTCTATAATATAAGTTATTATGAATATCCATGATAACCAGAATAATATTCAATCTAACAGATTGTTTGTTATTCCAAAGCATCGTGATATCCATTTTCTATGAGCATTCAATTTCAAAAATTGAAAACTTATCTCATCTTTATCCTTTTGTCTTTCTTCCATTCATTACACTATGAAAGCAGTAGTAATAGAAAACTTTTGCATTTCAAATGATTAAGTGTTTCCTATCTATTATTCTTTAATACAAAGTATTGCATCCATTCTTTCCTAAAGACTTCAGATAACTCTTCGGCCAAAAAGGAATTGTTCTCTTCTTACTGTTGGTTGCCTTCAATGACGTCTTCACTGCGATCCACGTCTTCAGAGAGAGACTCGTTTTGAATTTCAACCGATATATCGATATTTCAGTCATATGTTTATATCAAACATTCCCATAGCAGACGCCATTGATTCAAATATTGCTAGACTTCCATAGCTTTTTATAGAACAATAGATTGTTTAGTAGTAAATACAAGAACTGCTTATTTTTGTGGTTATAAATTAATTGTAGTGATTGTTATGCTCATTGTGAATTCAATCGTGGTACTTTTCTCATACATTATCATTTGATTTCTTTATTTACGAAACACTTCATTTTTAATCTACCAGGAAGGCATTGACAATAAATTAACAAGATCAAAAGCCAAATTTTCTAGAACCGTTTCAAAAATAACCCCTGGCAATGATAAGTTTTTGTGAGGTAAGCGGGTAACTATTCATCATTACTAGGGTTGCTACTATAGTAGCTACTTTATTGACAAACCTGGACACTTATGCTGCAAATGGACTACAGCAATATAATTTTCCTCGACAGTCTGGATTTGAGAATTTTTTTCAACAAAGCATTGGACATTAATAATTTTGCCAAAAGTTTTCGAAAACTCATCTCCTAACTCCCCCCCCCCCTATCGTTGAGAAGCTTGACCGACCCTGGACATTATGCTTATTTTTTGGAAACAAACCTGGATCCTTGACAAACAGGCTGATCTTGGAGAGTCTATTAATGGAGCTTCCATTATGGAGGTCTAGCACTGCTAGACTTCTAGACTCTATCAGCCCTAATCATTACCCTTTGCTTTGTTACCTTATTCTATAGGAAAGCATGAGATCAGGCAATGCATTCAGAATACGAGTAATTGCTTCCTGAATAATATATCGGAGGTTTAAAATGTTGGAATTCATATGAATCACTGAAATCGTGAATTCATGTGATGACTCAAATAGTCTTCCACTTTGATTACGCTATTCATTCAAATATTGTGATTCACATGAAAGCTATTAAATTGTGGCCAAAGAAGTGATGACAAGCGATGCCAATGTTGTGATGACATGTGTTGGCACTGGTTTTGCAAAATAATATACGATTAATGAGACGTGAATTTTGTGCTCAAATTAAGTGCTGTAAACACACAATGTTTGCCAACAAATATTTTAAAATGTGTTTACATGAATATTAATTTTTGTTATTAAAGCAGACAAATTGTAGTTTGAATAGAAAACCATTCTTAGGATTAATCGACAAAAATAATGCTAAATTCTCCAGGGTTATTATTAATTGGAAAATAATTTGCATATTATGTAAAATTTTGGACAATACATATTAATGTTTCATCTTGGTATAAGTGACACATAAAGATTTTCCAGGTATATTCATCTTTGGTCTTTATTGTAGCGAAATTTCATATGAGCTTGAATTTCAACTGACATTTAGGATAAATAAATTCGTTTTTCATAAATACAAAAACTCTATCATTGTATTCCATTTTAGTTATTTCAATCTTGAAATACTTTGAATATTGATGGTTTTTAATATTAAAATAGAGTATTTCGTATGACATGTATTATGGGACTAAAAGATTGGGAAGTATAAATGTAATCTAGATTGAAAATATTGGTTTACCCTATCCCTGGACAATTGTTTTTTCTGTCACTACTTCTGGGACACACTGTACTCATGCATAATAATGATAATACTAGACTCTAGTAACTAGAGTGTTCCTAATAGAAATGAACAATTCCTGGTTTATCATGTAACATCATCACGGATAATGATCAAGGACACAAAATATAATACATTAAAAAATTTTTGGCTATTGTCAATCACCATTTGCTTCACAAAAAGGTTTGAAAATATATTCATCGGCTTTAAGAATAGGAATATTCTTATCCGTAATAATCTTATTCATGTGTTTGAAATAATTCGTTGCGAAAAATTCTGGCACTAATTCAAAAATATGGCAATATTTATGAATATTTCAATAATAAATTTTCTTCGCCTGAAGTTTAGGCCCTAAATGTAACAACAAAGTCGCCACTCATTTCATCGAATTTGAATTTATCGAATGTTATGGCTGATTAAATTCCACTATTTAATGAATTCTTAATGATATGGTGACCGTATTGCGACGGATTGCCAAGGTCCTAATAAATATCGAGCTAAAAGTCGATATAATCAAGTTTTCAACGTCTATTTCAAAAGAACCTTTCTTCAATGATTACCAATGATAAATGTTCAGGTAAAAAAATAATTAGTCATAGTTTTGAAGCTTGGTAATTTGTGTATGAGCTCCAGTCACCAACTCGTTAATGTATTCAATTCTTAAAGCATTCTATGATTTCTGTTCCGATGAAATTCTGTCAACATTTTTAAAAGAATATTAGACAACAATAGGTCCTAAAATACAGGGTTTGTGGTTATTATTAGTGTTTAATAATTTATGATCGAATTGCGTGAATCGCTTCCAATTCTATTTCCACAAGTTATCGACCAATAATTGTTATTCGATTGCATTAATAGTTTTTTTTTGTTGCACTAAATGCTTATGAGTTATGAATTATTGAGCGATTGAGTGCCTTATGTAACAAATATGAGCGAAATCAGCGGAGAATTTCGTGTCACAAGTAAAAAATGCTCGGATGAGACATGTGAATGGTATAAGCCGTATGTGCAAGACCACCACTCGGTCATTTTACTCGCATTTCTACCTGATTAAAATAATATTGTTCATATTTTATGATTATTCGAATAAATATCTTGTTAAATTCAGCAATTAGCTCAAATTTTTCTATTCTACAAAACTTATCAAGACTCAACTTAAAAGAACCCAGTTGTTAAATTGTCGTAAAGGTTCTTCATGCTTAACGAGCCAAGGGCTATCTCAAAATTTCCCCTAGTATATCTTTAAAATATCAGCTATTATTAAATGCAAAACCTAGCCATTGAACATGGTAAATATTTATTGACCATCATTTCCCAGTGTTGTCAATCCTGGCATTCATTGTCCTGACAACAGCGTCAATGGCCGACAATATTTCACACGTAATGTGTGACCAATAATAGGTTAGCCACTGATCTCAATGTCTGTCATTAGGCAATCATTAGGCAAATGAGTGCCAATCGGTTACTCGTTATATGCATTGCTGTCCTTCACGATCACAGCCCTCCTCTCCGGTCGATCAGTTCAGGCCTGAGTGACCAGTGCTTAGAGACCAGAGTCCAGTCATTCGTTAGGCGCGCAACTAATTAATGCTGTGGACCGGTATTTGTCTTTATGTCTCTTCTCTCTATCTAATGGTCTCTCACATTAGCCCGAAAATCACAACTAGGCTTTCAGTTTTTCTCCTGTTCAACGAAGCAGAGCGAGTATATAATTTCAACATCACTATCCCCTGACTTAGCGGCCATACTCTTCGAGTTAACATAACAATGTGATGCTTTTGAGCAAATATAGAGAAAATCTATGGATGGCTTAAGGGGGTGGTTGTATAAGGAGGCTGGCTTTATAAGGGGGCTGACTATATAGAAGGCTATCTATAAAGGGATTAAAAGCTAACAGTAATTCTTAATAGTCAAATAATTAATTATGTTGCTTCTTGGGGAATAGCCTTAAGAGAATACTTGTTTGTTGAAGAATTGAGAGAAGTTTGTTTGTTTCTGCATTATGTCAATGTCCTAAACGCACTGTCCATTTGTGTCCCTTTATCAGTCCCAAAGCATTCTTTACTGATCATTGTTTTTCTGGTTGTGTCGCACCGTTAGGACCGTTATTGGGCCGTAACTAACGTCGATTACATCCATCAGAGGAACGCCGGTCGCATCGGATTCATGATTATCGGTGTCTGGACTGTGGCCGCTATCGTCTCGATCGCACCACTCTTCGGATGGAAGGACCCGGAGTTTGTCAATCGTATCGAAGACGAGAAACGGTGTCTCATATCGCAGGATATCTATTATCAAATATTCGCCACAATATCTTCCTTTTACGGACCGCTTGTCTTCATATTAGCGCTGTATTGGAAAATATTTCAGGTATGCAAACAATTATATACAAAACTAAACTGGAGATAATTAAAATTGGGGAAATGGCTTTAACCATGATACATTATACCATGTATGAGTTGGACAATCGCTTGACAATTATACTAAAAGTATATTAAAATCTTACCCCGCAATAGTGGAAACGGTTATAAGCAAACCCCACAACGAGAGGATGTTTTTCGTTGCACCGTTCGCAGTGAATAAGTTTGAAACTTTAAACCCGGATATAAAGAACCCCGATGTAATAAACATAATTCTGTCACACCAATCGTTCTATTTTTGCGGGGTCATACTGTAATTAGAGAGCGTATTAATTAAATGTGGCGCCTAAAATCTCATCGATTAATGACGTTTCTCATCTAAGTTTCTGCCAAGCTAAGTTTCGGTCAGCATATCTAGTAAATTACTAGCCAGAGGTCAATTGGAAAAATGAATGAAGGGTTCGGCTAGTTCAATTGATGTCATATTAACTCGTGATCTGAAACTTTCACTGCAACTTTACACCCACTAACTGTACAGTTGTAGATCAAGAAGTATTGTACTGTTACACTAGAATATACACTGTACACTACCATGGTAGAATGACCCTTGCCATGATGTGTTTAATGTCACGGAATAATCCATGGATTCAATCACTAATTAGTTCGGACAGCGATTTCAGTGCTCCCTAATTGACATCATTGCCAACTATTTGCAGAATAACCATTATTACAAACACATTCCATTTGAAGTCATACTATATTTGAAACCCCATTAAGTGAAATGTGTTCAAAAATGTTCAATTCTTTGAAAAATAATTTAGAGGAATTAATTCTTTATATTATATCGAGATTCGCCTTGATAATATAAATTAAGTGATAATATCAAGTTTATAAATGACATATAAAAGTTTCAAAATTTTAATATTAATTTATATCTATTATAAATTTTTAAAAATATAAACATTAATGAATACTTAATAGGGTTAGAAGTGGAGTGAATGCTTGTTCGCTACTTGCGATGCCTTATTTGAACTGACAGTTCATTTGCCTTAATTGTCGCTTTCACTCAAACGGGATTACAATTAGGAGTGAAATCAAAATTTTGGTCTAACTATTAGTCCAATTAGTAATAAATGTTTGTTTTCCTTTCGACTCAATCGAGTGCCTCAATCTCTCATTAGTAGCGAACGGATTCTAACAATTTTGTTATACCAACTATTAGTACAGCAGTTGATTAGTATCTCCAGAGGTGTTGTGCCATAACGGGTATTGTCAATACCGTATTGAATGACATTGAAAGGCGTGACAAATGTGTGTCTCTTTGGAAGACATTCTAATTGCAATACCTTGTTAAAGAAGTGGCCAGGGTATCAAACAATACCTACTTAATTACATTCGAACTTTTGTGCTTTCCTTGTTATGCCTTACGTTAGTAATGACCACTAGAACTGGTGATGGTTACCAGATTACATGCAATCCTGAGAATTCCTTGACAAATATATTGTCAATGATACAATTCAATCACGGGAGAGTACAATTACTTCTTGGTAGAGAACAGAGCAGTGAAGCCTCAATAGTGCTAACAAATTATTGTGCTATTCCCTGATAAAATTGAACAGTGAAATGGAAGTGCATTTCAGTCATAATCATTTAATTTCTGTATTATTCAAGTCAAATCTCAAGGATTTTTTTCTAGAAAGCTAGAGGGTCCTCTCGCTTCGCAATCCGGGGGGGGGGGAGGGGGTCTAAAAATTTT
>JAQGCD010000367.1:0-10538 GCA_034698965.1 Zygoribatula sp. | reverse complement strand
AAAAACTTATTTCTCACAAATCCATAAAAATTACTGCCTTTGATCAGACTTTCACTCGACTCGACACAACTCCCAGCTTTAGAAACGTTGTGTAAAATTAATTTTCGTCGGTTTTGGCGAAACTTATGCACAACTTTGAGACGGGTCTCGATTAAAACAAATTACTGTTTTAATCGATCACTCATTTTCTCATAAACCGAATATAAATTGCTCTTAATATTAGTTCACATGTCGTTCTTGAGCTGCCATCAAATGCGAGCCCTTTTAATGGGTATTAATTGAATGCTAATCAAAGGTCTCTCTTCGTTAGTCCGGCCTTTGGGTTGCGTCCCATTGCGAGCCATTGCCTGTGAGTCCGGTCAGAGCCAATGTCGAGCCTATCGTTCACTTATATCCGGTCGGGTTTTGAGTGAATTATAATTTTTTTGTCGGCCATTGAATCTTTTGGAATCGACGCCACGATTCGTGTGCTTTTTCATCAAACGAGAAGGTATTTAATCGAAAGGAAATTACATAAGAAATGTCGAACGGAAGAGCTCGAGGAAAGAAATAGTTTTCTACTCTGATATGAGTTTCACACACTTTTGATATGAGTTGAGAAACAAATTCTGCCATTTTTTTGTTCTCCACAATTCGAGTTTGAGTGTGAGGTCACCTTCACATCAATTGTAAGAAAACATTAATAATGATGTTCTTCTAAATACTAAATCTCTTCTGATTATCGATTTCCTGCGTTAATGGCTTCGAGTGCTTAACATTGAATATCAAAGACTTGTTTTATTTTCTCTTCATTTTCTCGTATTGTTCTGATAAGACAAACACTTTCGTCCGGTAAACGACTCAATCAATCGAATCGATGTTAATTTTATCTACTGTTCAACCACCGACAGACCAGACCAGACCCGGGCAAAGGGTTCCGAGGCTTGTCTTATGCCTAGAATGTCTGTATTTCAATATGGAATATTTTCTTTAATTAATATTCTTCTTAGTCGCTCGAATTCATGGTGACTTATAGCTAGAATTTTAGGTCAACCTCCCTTGGCCAGGGCTGGAATAGACCAAACTATTAATTTATATAAATAGCACATTGGGTCTGGAATTGAACTAATGAACCAATTTGAAAGTTGGAACATCTGCCAACACTATACCAGAATATAGTTATTAGATTGTGACACAATTTCGATGATAATGATAATGACATTATCTCATTATCGCATTTATCAATCGATTGATGTCTTCCTATTTATCATTATTATTGTTGTTTGACTCCAATTCTATTCATTTCCATTCATTTTCATTCAATAGTCTATTCGTTCGTTCGTTCGTTCGTTCGTTCGTTCGTTCATTCATTTAAAAATAATTACTCATTCCGTCCTATGATTAGTATTTATGAAGAATTAAAGTAAAAATTTCTTCATTTCCTTTTGGTTATAGTGATGGTGTGCTTCGTGTGTGACTCGTGTGGGCTCTGGTGTGCAATGCCTTCCATTGCTATCATTGCTATCCATTGCCATTGTGTGCCGGATTGGCTCAGAGGCAGACATGACTGTGCTTTTAGTTGGGCTCAATTGCAATGACTTTCCCACTGATATCAATGTCATAAGTATTGGTCATTTGGAGACTCGAGGCTCGAGTACTCAACTGCTTATAACACACTTCATGTGCCGAACCGCTCATTACATGTATTGTTGTTTTTGCTATTCTCTCATGAATTTTCATTTCGCTTCTGCTGCTAAATGGCAGAAGAAATCAAGAACCAAATGCAACCGATTTTAATGGCATTCAATGCACAGACAGTGAGAGAGAAAGAGAGAGACGGATAGACAGCACCGGAGAGACCATAGACAGGACAGGACTGAGGGTCTGAAGGAGAGACCAGTTCTGGTCATTTGCATAATAATGATAACCATTAATAACTCACTCTTGCCTTAACTCGGGATAGCATTGAAGTGAAAAAAAGTATCGAAATTTATTAATCAGAAACAGCGTCTGATAAGTGTCTATGAAATTATCGAACCATCGGTTAGTGAGAAAAGTTCGCTAAAATTGAAAACTGGTTTAGAATCCAATTAATAACCGATCATTAATTGGTGCGATCGATGCGATCGACTGCAGCGAAGGTGAAAACACCGAACCAAGGCTTACATTACAGACATAAGGCTTACGTCTTATTACTTAATGCTTAACAACATATTTATGGCTTGACTTTGAGCTCATCTCATGCCGTAAGTGCTCGACTCGTTCGGACATCCCTTTCGTTAGGAATGTCTGCAAAAACTTTCCAAACGATTCATTCGTGTCTTCACTCGAAAACATAGTAAAAAATAAGATTTTCCAAAAATTAAATTTTCAAATGAAAAAAAATTGAGGTCAATGTGAAGCTCAAGGATTGTGTCGATCTCATGATTGCGAGGTTCGGCTGCTATTTATTTGTGATCGAGCCATTCCGAAAATATTCCGACGGGGGATCACTTCGAGGCGTATCACTGCTCGCAGTTATTGCACTGATTCTTATGCCTAAGAATTCCAGAAACATCCGGCAAATATCCAGAGAGAGCCGGCGAGGGCTTAGTGAGCATTACCAAGAGGTGCGATCGACAGCAATGTTATTACAATTGAGTGATATGCCTATTAATAAGTAGAGGGACCAACTTACTTATACTTACTTCTACTTACTTTTATCACAACATGTTCAATCTTCTTCTAAAAATATTTCTTATCGTCGGTACTTGAAGTAATAACATGATAACTTGAAAAATTAATTCATATCCAAATTAATTGCTTCACTTTCAAATGAGAGCATTAATGAATTGGTCTATGGTATTGAGTGAATTAGGTGAAGAAGAAGCGCTGGTCACCCTATCAACAATATGTTACGAAGGCGCATTTGTGCCATTCTTAAGGCACGGCTCTGCCGGCGCTTATCTATCGCCAGATATTTAATATTCTGCTGAATTTAGTTAAAGATACGATTGGATTGCAAACTAAAGTGAAATTTAGCGAAAAATTATTTATTATATTTATCGCGATTCCGATTGTCTGCATAACACAAGTCATACATTACTTAGCGTTTACTTCTGTTATCACTGTTTTGGTCGCTTTTATTCAAATAAAACCAATAAATCATATATTTTATGATTGGAGAGCATATGGCCTCAAATGTTGCCATAACTGATGAATTACTTCCAAGTGATTATCGAATAACAAAATTGCTTTTTCAGAGAGCAAAAAACACTTTTTATCGCATCTTATTTTAGTGTCACAAATGTCTGTCAAACTCATGTCATGTTTCTAATCAATGATTACTAATTTATTAATTAAAATCCGATGATAGAACTGTCACATTGATGCAACTTTCCTTGCACTCATTACTAACGGGCGTTCAAGAGAATTCATACTTAGATCTATCTACTGTAATTTTAACAAGATATATATAAAAAATTTCAATGCCATAAAATAACAGAGGTTTCATAGACAGGAGGGGTGCTGGCAAACTCCTTTATCAAACCTTGGCCACCCCTGGGTTTTGTCAATATTTCCCCAGGGGTATTTGGGGCAAACCCCTTGTTCATCCCTGGTCAAACCTGATGAAAGCCCTGTTGTGCGAAACATATCCAATAACTTTTACGATGGCATAAGCAGCCTCTGAAAAGAGGTTTGAGTGTTGGCTCAGACCAATTGAAAACTGCCGAACATACCCAACACGTCCAACATATCCAATATGCCCAACACTTCCAATAGAGACAACATATCGAAACACATCGAACAGTTGTTGGGCCCAAAGCTCGTCAAAGCTCGAGTCCATTTAAATTTCTTCCTGGAATATCTACCACCTGTCTCTGCTGTCTCTCTCTCTCTTGTCCGCTCCTGTCCTGTCGATCCCAATACATACCCCTCCAGTCAATAGTGAATGCGTAATCGACCTCTGCCTGTGCTGTGCCTACTCTATGCTCTCCCTCTCCAGTACTCCACAACTGAGTCCTCTTTTTCAATGACTTTTTCGCCAAACTTCTGCCTCTAATCTGAAAACCGAAAAATTATATGAATGCCAGGAAATTCATAGGTTTTTCGGTCTACGAGTTCTACAAAAATATGTTCCCTTTTGACCGAATCAATAGTCGAATCTCTGTCAGTCTTACGAGTCTTTTGAGTCTTTCCGAGACTTTCTTAGAAAAATATTCAATTTTTTCAATGTTCTCACAAAATTAAAAGTCCTTCGATGTGAATCCAAAAATATCGCGATGTCTTTGGATTCCTTCAATATTCAGTGCCAATGCATTTCAGTTATTGCACTCCAATATCGACGAAACGCAGAAATATTCGAGTTTTGAACCCAATTGTAATTAACAATGATCTGACAGATTGTGTGGAATGGCTTAAGTCATGCTATCAGTCGATGCATTTGCAGTAATGCAGTAATGATCATATACAACGTTCAATGTATGCGAGATCCTGGTCATTCACTTGTTTCGACAATGCCTGGGTACGAGTACTAAATTGGTTTAAAATAATGGATAAAAATAAAATGACAAATAATTAAATATATATTTCAATACCTCAGCTGTAATTCATGGCTCCCGAATGCAAATACAGCTGCCATTGCGTCAAACAGGTATTGCAAGGTATCGCTGTATTGCAAGGCGAGTGTCAATGTGAATGTGAATGTGCGCTATCCGTGTCTATCCGTGTCCTTCCTCTTTGTCACCTCTCAGTGTTCTCAATGATGATCACTCCAATGCGAACAGTCATAAGTCGGTCCAAATTAATTGCATTGTGACCAGGGATGTTCATTGAAACAATTTCCCACAGAGAGAATCAAGGCGATAAGGGATAATGCAGATGGGTTACCTTGGCTGTGCTTCTATGGCCATTATCTATAATAGTGTAAAATAATCACAACAATTCTTGATAGTTATTGAAGATATCTTTTTAAGACCATATTGTAAAATACCCAGGGTGTTTGTGATTCTAAGGGGCCTATTGGGCAACCCTGGTGATGACCGTGGTGAGGACCATGGGTGCTCGTTTGGCTGCGATGACGGCTCGCAAGTGTTGGCCAAATGTTACTCAATTCAAAGGCATTCGCGTTCAAAAACAAGAGAATCGAAAACAATTTTTTTGTCGTTTAATTAATTTATATTTGTATTACTGTCACTGTTTGTTAATTAATTTTTAAAATTAATTTCAATTTAATAACAAGTCATTGCTCTCCATATCAGTTAACTTTTAGATGTCCTTCAATTTTATTCTTTTAATCGTTTCAATCAATTATTCACAAGTTCTCTGAATCCCAAGCAGTAAAGCAGTTAAAGAGTTTGCGATGAGATTCGGGTTTTTATAAATATATCTTTTTATTAGTATATCCGTTGAAATCAATGTTAAATAATAAGTAAAATACATTAAATTTTAGACTTTTAATTGCTTTACTCTTGTCTTTTGTTTCTCAATCCTAGAAAATGATACAAAAAATAATTCCCATATCTAACTATACATTGGCTGTCATTTGACGAGATTTGTTAAGCAAATTGTTTTGCCAGAGGACTGTTAACCCTCTCATGAATATCGAGATAAAATTTAAGACCAATTTATTCTCTATTCAAGACATTTATCATAACTTTCTAATTCTGTTTTGTGTTTGAATTACGAAAAGCGTTTGAATCGAAAGTCAGAACAGATTTGAGTGAAAACTAGATTTTATTTTATTTTTGATTCCTCGGATGCCTTTAGGCGTTAGTCTCGAAACGTCGAGAACCACTGACTCTAATAAATATTAGGAAAAAATAAATTGAAGCGAATTTCGAGATAATTTCGGATGTGATTTGTGTCTTAGTTCGGAGAGACAATTGTTTTGTTTTGCTATTGAAGTCATCGGTGCGTAACTCACAGACAGCCAGAGCCGAGCAGAGCCGAACTGAGCCGACACCAGAGCCAACATGAGAGCCGACATGAGAGCCAACACCAGAGCCCTGAGTCCACACTGAATTGCATACAATCGACTGTTCCTCTTAATGGCAGCTCAGCATTAGTTCTTCCATTGATGCCAACGACAAACACTTTGCAATAAGAAGTCATAAAACCTTCTTTTCATATATTCTATTCATAAATATTTTTCGGTTAATAGAGAATAGCCTTAAGTATTGGTGTGAGTCCACTCAGTCCGGCTAAGGACAGGCAGAGGACAGTCATCAGCGATAGTTCCGAACCTTAACGCCAATCGCACTTTCAGTTTATGTCACATCCATTACAACGTTTCAGACCTTTCTTCGTCTTTTGTGCTTATATTTCCTCTAAAGTCCCTTTAAATCCCTGTCCATTGATTCGGCAATTTTTGCATTGGTCTCAGCTCTGGTCTCAGCGTTGGTCCTCAGTTTGGGTCGCTTTGACTCACCACTCGCTCTACTGTCCCCACCGAGTGATCCCTTTCCCGATTCCAAGTTTAGGCTATTTTTACACATTATGAGAGCCCAGGCTTACCAACTAAGCTTCCATATACTGCCCCAATATCAAGGGATTGACGATATCTGTATATTAGCGATAATCAATAATGATAACTTGTTAGAATTTGCTTCTATCAATGATACAACATCGATGATACAACATCTAATGCTAGACATTGCTTCTCACAGCTTATCAGCCTTTCTCTCCCCACTATCGCCAGTCATTCGATGCAACCCTGGATTCGGTTTCCATTTTGCAGACCATATTTGATAAAATCTATTTAAAAATAAATTAATTTCCAACGCTAATATTTATCACTGAATAGTTATCGCCTGAATGTTTTTGAGAAGTAATTTCCATTTAAAAAGACTTGAAGTTCAGACTATATGAGTTTAAATGGCAGTCAAACAGTTTATTCGTTTCAAAGAGTCAGTCGTTTTATAGCAATAATTTCTTTTGCCATCATTTCAACCAAAGAATACACAACTTTAATATGCATTCTTTAATGTGGTTCACTATATTAGTAAAGTTATGTCACACCTATCGCATAAAAGTGGTTCATTATATGCCAGTCTCTTCCAAATACTATTTAAAGCTGTTTTCCAAATGGAATCCGAATCTATGATCAGATACCATTGTCATTGATATAAGTGTCGAATTGATCTCGATGCTTTTTATGCTTTCAACGTGTAATTAAAGTAGCACACAATCGAATTGATAGCCAACACAATCAAGCATTTTGTGGAATAGGGTTGCGATTGGTTCTCATGGTCTGAGACCACAACACGGCTATTGAAGCCGAGACGCTCTTTACTCTCATTTGTCTGACGCCAGCAGTTGAGCCAAAAATTGCTTAAAATATAATATTTGTAGAATTTAGAAGAAAATATATTCGGAATCGCGAAATATGAGAGCGTCTGACACAGAGATTATGTAAACAAACGATAACAACTTGTCTCGCAATCCATCACAAGCTTTACTTAATATCTTCATATCGAGCAATCATTTAACTTATCGTCATCTGCTGACTGCTGTCCACTTCAACCACTTCCAGGACTCTGTTTTACTTTGCAGCACAACATCACTAGAATTACAATTAGCTCTTATTTTCAATCAGACATGTATTATCAATCTTAGCTGTTATACTGCATATACTGCATGACTAGATGGCAATCGAAAATATGCTGGATTATTCAAATTGAGTGAAATTCTAATGCAGATGAAGGATGGAATTTAATTTGGTTATTAGTCGTCTTCATTTGCAGTCACATCTCATGCTTTCAGTGCTGACCATTAATTAGTACTCAAACTGGTTGTCGGAGTCAATTGATATTTAGTGTTCGGGCAAATTGTCATCCAATTAGATCATAGATTTCGAGTTTTAATTCGATCACACTTTCGCCTAACAGTCTCTGATGGCTCTGATGGCCGTCAAATGCAACTCATTTCCCAATTTCCAATTTCAATGTACATATTTTGTGAGTAAAGCTTACGCCACAGTCCTCCGACAGAAGCCCTTAGCAAACAAAGTGCTGTTAAAACTCCGCCGAATCCGGGAGTTATCGATACAGTCGAGGAACAGATCGCAGCCCAGACCGAGCCTTGTTTTGCAATACTGTTGGCCGAGTCTGATATCAAGTGATGCATATCTGCATCAATGCTCGCATATTATTGCGAAGAACAGAACACACGAGTTCTGACTCATTGGCAGTCTCTCTCGGGCTTCTCTCCTGTCTCTCTCATGTCTCTCTCCCTCCCTCTCCTCATCCCTCGCCATCTCTGGCTGTGTCACTCGCCAGATGCACGTGTCTGGTCTCTTCTCCCCTCCGATCGTTGCTATGGCAATATCTCACTCAGACATCTCATTCTGTGTGATATCAGAGCCAACGACTGCCTATTATTCGCCTCATCAATGGTTATATTCTGAGCTGCTGTCGGAGTATAAGCAGGAGGAGATGTGAACGGCCTGTTGGCAGAGGGCCCGAGAGAGGAGGTGTTGATCACTGCCGGCTCCGGGTTTGTGAGTGGAGGGTTGGTCGCGCCCCTCACCGACTGCAACAATTGATTGCAATTATGAGTTATCGGCCATATTGCTCAGTCTTACATTTACAGGTTTGGTGGTCTGATTGGCGAACGGGTTGTAGTCTTCGAGTCCTGAGTCGCCATTGACGGCCGGTTTGTTGGTGGCCGAAGTAATCGACGGGTCCTTCGGGAGAGATAACCGGTTGAGTTGAGATCTCTAGTGATGACAAGAGAATGTGTTACCGAAAAGGGATCGCCAAACGGGTTGTTATCGTCAAAGCCCGACATATTTGACATAATATGTCAGCGATATCTGTGATGTCTGCGACGCGACAAACGGTGATTAAAAATGGTGAAATCAGTCGCTAAGAGATTAACTTATAATCAATGACTAAGTGATAACAAACAGACATTTAAACAGATGTCAAACACAGTCAACACTCAACAGTCAGTCAGCTCTTACTCGCAGATAGTCGTTCACCGATCGCGTAACTCTTCAGTCCATCAATAGTGCCCTCAATGGACACATGACTTGACTTAATTCGAGTCCCCTTTCTCTTCACTCTTTCTCTCTAATTACACTGTTTTTGTATGTAATAGCAAAACAATCATATAATACTCCACAAAATAGTACGTAATTTTCAAAAATATTTGATCGACCCTATTGTGGAAAAGGCAGTTCTTGGATGAAAGACTGCGAACATGCCTTTTGATTAGTACTATGTCTGAAAACACTTTTACAGTTTGTGACATAACTTAAACTAAAGAATCGATGAATAACTGAATAAAAGTTATATAAGCATTGAATCTAAACAAGTCGTCAGTGTATAAGCAATCGGAAGGAAATTAGACTTCAAATGATGAATGGATTGCATTAAGAATTGCTGAGAACTCTTCAAATTGGCGAAGAGATTGACCAAAGATTGACCAAAGATCGAGCAAAGTTTGAGCGAAACCGAACCAATGGTTGCAATGATGAACGATCTGAAGAGCAGAAGCGGACGCCTTTCGTCTAATATAATTAATTTCTTGTCCGGACTTGTGATTGGGTTCACAGTGTGTTCCCAATTGACTACTTTCAGACACCACTGGAAAGGAAGTCCTTTTTGTGGCCCAAATCAGGACCAATTGGATATCGCAAAACAATTCGAGAACAAGAATGCAATTCTTAGTCAACTGATCGAAGATATCCGAAACCGTAATTCGAATCAGAATCTAGTCTTAATCGGAATAATGACGGCCCAGAAGTATCTCGACTCGAGAGCTCTTTCTATATACCAGAGTTGGGCTCAGGATCTCAAGGGAAGAGTCATTTTCTTCTCCAGTTCTTCTTCGAGGTCTGATATGTTTGGAACCATTCCTTTATAATATTCTTTTATCTTCAGATCATCCTATGGACTGCCTCTCGTTTCACTTCCGACTGTTGATGATTCATATCCGCCCCAAAAGAAGTCATTCTTAATGTTCAAATTCATGAGCGACCACTTCATCGACAAATTCGAGTTCTTCATGAGGGCCGACGATGACGTCTATATTAATGTCGACAAATTGCAACGCTTTCTACGGACAGTCAACAGCAGTAAACCTCAGTTCATAGGTCAGGCAGGACTCGGTAACAAAGAAGAGTTCGGACAACTCAGCCTCGATTCTAACCAGAACTTCTGTATGGGCGGACCAGGAGTCGTGATGAGTCAAACAACTCTTCGTCTCTTCTCTCAGAGCATCAAATATTGTCTGAAGCACTTATATTCCACTCACGAGGACGTAGAGATCGGTCGGTGTGTGCGACTGTCGGTCGGCATTCCGTGTACTTGGAGTTATGAAATGCAACATTTGTTTCACCACAACTCTAGTCTTGAAATATCGTTCAAGAATGGAGTGATGGCATCAAAAGAAATCCACAGAGCATTGACAATCCATCCAATCAAAAGCCCTTCCAATATGAAGAGACTGCACCTTTTCTTCAAGAATGACGAGCACCAGAGAATCAGACATGAGTTAAATGTGTTGTACAGAACACTCCGAACCAGTTCTAATTCATCTAATCATTCGAAAGTCTCTACTTTGGGAGAGGCCAT
>JAQGCD010000366.1:0-10540 GCA_034698965.1 Zygoribatula sp. | reverse complement strand
ATGGCCATAAACTCTATGGAGTACTGTCTAATAAATAAGATGCCGATAATGGAGCGGTTGGTTGGCCTCCAGACACGGCCTAACGAAGAGCTATTAAAGCCTACAATAATTGGCAAACATTATTAATATCATTATTTGTATTGCTTTTTATGGTCAGAGGCTTTGCCTTTCTCTCACTCTCATGAGGCGAACTCAAACTCAAGTGAACTCATTTATCTAATTTATAGCGAGCGGCCGACCCGTTGTGTCCTCCGCTGTGTGCTCACTGCTGTCCTATGTCTCGAAAGGTCACTGAACTTGAAAGATAAATAATTTATGTCCGAAACAGAGACGGGTTTTCTCTCTTCAGAGTTTTAATTATACTAAAAATGTCGAGTTCTCTGCTGTGAGGCGATCCTACCACAGACTTGACATCCCTTTCCTATCCCTTTGCTTTCGCTCTCGACTTATCTTTTCTTTTCTATTATTCTTTTCAATTGAATCTCAAGATTCAATTGCAATGAACCGCAAAATTGTTGTCAAAAATCTCGTTCGCCTCGATTCAGGTCTCTCGTCCTCAGCGGACGTCCCCTTTGAGTGTCCGTTCATCTGTAAAATCGGACGTCTTTTAAATTAAACTTTCAGACAAGTGATGTCTAATCCAAATGTGCATTGAGTTTAGACTCAAACCAACGAATGCCAGATATAATTGTTTGAACGCGTTTATCGTTTATTGGCCACAAAGAAGGCGAGCATTTGCTTACAAAACAGTGCAAAAATGTTTTTAACAGTTTAAATATAAACACAATTCTCTCACCGATTATTATCTATTCATTTATTCAGACGTATAATTATTTGTGATGTGTTTATGCGATGGCACAGGTGTCCACTTGGGGCCGGGCCTTCCAGTTCACAGACGAGGCCTCGACGCTGGCCTACCTGTCAGACCGGGAGCAGGCGATTGGCGGTTACACAACAATTATCGCACAATTCTATCCCAGAGATCCCAAAGAAGAGCCGTTTCCAGTCCTGGTATACATAGCACTGCCATGCAATCCACTGTTCTTGGGCTCAGCTTCTTTGGAACAAATGGCCAGAGATATCGCACTCTCCAGGGGAATATGCGGTCCGAACGTCGAGTATTTGGCCAAATTGGCGGCTTTCATGAAAATTCATATCCCGCACGAAACGGACGACCATTTGTACCGATTGGAAGACTTGGTCCGAAAGACATTGGAATCAATTGACGGGAAATCGCTTCTCAAGCTTTTTGACGACGCCTTTGCCAACGAATTTAGCGATCAAACAGTTTTGAAATCTCTGGCCAGAAGTCTGGAATCACTGAATATCAACGAATCAAACGATACTTTCCTTCAATCCAGTTCTTCGAGTTCTGGTTCATCCGAATCGTTTATGTCTTCAGAACAGCCATCAAAATACAGCGATAGAGTGACCGCACGGAAGTCGCGTTGCATCAATAAATATTAAATGCATTAGAATTGAATTCAATTATCGAATCTATTTCTTATCATAAATTATTGTTTATCTCTTCTTCAAAGTATATATCAGTTTAGTTTAATTATAGATTTATTTCAATTACGGCTATAATTGGCCCGCAATCTGATTGACAGCTCTTCCTATCGTTTCAATTAAGTTATATCTCTGGAAAAAGGCTTTCCAATGACAATCACTAAACCAATGATTGAAAGCTTTTTAATTGAATATATAAAAACTTATTATTCGAATATATTTTCTCAATTGAATAAAGATTTGTTTGTTTTTCAATTGGAATTTATTTTTGGTCGGAAGTCACTCGACTGACCAATAATAGCCCATAATTTGAGTGAGTATTGCATCGATGACAACGAGACGGCTATATTGGGCAACAGTGAAGACATTGAAGACATGAAGAGACCGCACAATACCTGTGGCACAGGTATATCACCTGTTACTTACAGAGTGACTACAATGTCAACTCAATAGAAAATGAATTTGCAATGAAATTGTAAGCTCACATATCGTAGTGGGTCTACACATGTGAGAAAAATAGTGAAATGTGGGAGAAGAAGGAGAAGGAGAGAGACAGAGGCCCGCAGTGAGAGACCATAGTAAGGGATTTTTGGAGACATTCAGTGGTTTTAAAGGAAAATTCAAAGCAAAAAGAATAAGTGTTTGGCAGTCATACAGCAATAGCAATACAGCAATACAGCAGTCGTACAGTTCTGTACACTTGTGTACACTTCTGTAGTTCTTGTGCTGTTGTGCTGTTCCCACGTTTCCCACGACTGGGTCGTTGTGTTCGGAGTCTCTCGACTGAGCACTGAGTTCGTTGTGACGTCTATGCCATTAGCCATCGCGTGCCGAAACAGGTGAAAGACAAACGTGAGAACGGACTGACTCACTCGCTATACCTCAAGGCTTCACTGCTTCTTAGCGGACAGCCTAAGAACAGCCCTTCACAGCTGCGATTCACAAACCAGACCAAAGCCATACCTCAAGACTTCTTCGATTCAGTCGCTCTCGACATCACTTTTTTAGGCAACTGTTCCATCATTTCAGACCCAAGTTTGTTAAGTTCGTTAATAGGATCGCACTTTGAAGACAGTGTGGTCTGGATTTGGGCCAAACAGTGTTTCGGACTCATGTCTGTTGTCTCTCACACTCGTTATTATCGTTACTTAATTTAATGGCTATTAAAATGAGAGAACGTTTTCATTAAATTTTAATTCAATACTCGTTTCTTAAAATAAATTATAACTAAATCTCAGGCCCTCTCCAGACATAAGACGTCTTCGTCGAACCTCTTATCTCTTTTATTAATCAATTGTTTATCTCTTCGGTTCTAATTAACGCAAAATTATTTTCTTCATTCAATTATTTCCTTTGATCACGAATTAAGTACAAAAAAAAAATATTCTATTTTCCAGAACTCGTCTAAAAATAGGTTAATAACGAGTAATTCGGAATATTTATCGCTTATATCTCTAGGTTTTTGTCTAACGATGAAAGTTATAACACGACTGATAGAGTTATCTCGTTATCCAATGGCTCTCATTATTTATCGATCAATCAATTTCTAACTCAAACAATAATTTCCATCGAATTATCTTTAATATCGAATATTCACTGATCGAGATAAAAGTCTGTCAGATATTCCAGTGCTTATTGTAGCTAATGATGGATCAATTTAAACTGAAGAAGCAACTTCTTAATTTAGGCTCAAAAATTCTCACACTATTAACAATTTTAATTAATGCAAACTTTTTCCTCATTTGTAATTTTTGTTTTTTATTTCCTTCGGTTGTATAATAGAAATTTGTCCAAATGAATCATTGCTTTAATTTTATTATTGCTTAACAGTTTAGTTGCTTGAATAACTAGTCTAGTAACTAGACTATTAATATCATTAAATAGTTTTTATTTAGAGTTTACCAAAAGCTTGAATATAGGATGTATAAGAATTGTTAAACTATTGGCAAACTTATGATCAAAATGCTTTTAAGTCGATTTACTTCGTGTTTTCCAATTCCTGCGTGAAATAACGCCTATCAAGTGGCGAAGGTTTTGGAAAACTAAAAACAAATCCACTATATTTTGTGATAATTATAGTAACTATTAAGATGATGTCAATTATAACTTCTTATCAACGTAAATTTTAGGGACAAAATTATAAGTGTCAATAAAGATATGAGAAAACTAATATTTATATGAATTTTTAATTTGATAACTGCCACACACTTTCCGGTAATCAGCCATTAATAAAACTAATAACTATAATCACAGTAACGTTAATCGAATTAAAAGTTTTCGATTTCTATTCGGGCACACAATCGATAGGAAAGCGAACGCAATGAACGACAACTGTCTTCCAAGCGAACCAAAGATAATGAAAGAAAGCATTTGTTATATTACATAATGAAAACTTGAAGTCACATTCGAGTGACTCCCAAATTACTATCCCATAAGTGTCTGTGCAATAGCTGTCTCGGCCAAAGTCAAGGTCTCTGTGAGAGAGACCGTGAGTCTCATTGTTTTGCCCGACGGGTCCTCTGCTTGTGATCCGAAAAATACTTTTTGTTCGAATAAATTATTGTTTTCTCTATGGAGTCTAAGGCAAAGGCACTGGTATTGCACTAATAGTTTGCGCACCTGTTCTGTCCGATGCCCGGACACAAGAAGGGACACAAGCGATCGGCTAATTCGACCATTAGGTTCACATCGATGCCAGTGATAAGCTCTGGACGTGCTCTTAGTCTCGTCTCTCTATTATCTCGTGTTAATAGCCTCCAAAAGTCTAATTTGTTTCCATTATTTTTATTGACCATTCATACAAATAATTAATTAATGTCCACATAATTAGCTAATCTGCACGACTGTCGGTTGTGCGACACGAAACCAGACTCGACTCTTGACAATGGTTTCAATGTCTGAATGTAGTATCAAAAGGAGTGTTCCATCAGAACATGAAAAGCATAACTCTTTGATATATCGTCAGAAGTCAGGCATACATTGATGTCAGTGACTGACTTACACTTGATATGTCGTATATTCTAATTTTAATCAAATAATGGAACACTTCTTCACTGTCTTGACTGTGCGGACAACAAGTGAGGCAAACAGTGGTTCACTGACTCTATCGGTGCCAATCGATGTCAAAGCGGAGCCCAAGTCCTGCTTCCGGTTGGTGCCTGTGTTCTGACAGTCCTCTGCACTGACTGTTCGGTGTCTTACATGTAGAGTTTCCTCCGATCCATTTCCCACCGGAAAGTCTTTTATCAAAACAAAAATTCCATTCCCTTTAAACCACGTTATGTGAAATTGGACTTAAACTATGTTAAATGCAAATATAATGCTATTATAAATTAATTAATCCAATTGTTTGTGGCATTTGTTCGATATTAGCATTTCGTTCATTAATTTATGACTTGATTTGCTCTCTCTTTGACCGAATAATTATAAGCGGAAGGCTTTCAAAAGACAATTGTTTTAACTCATGGAAACCAGTGTTTAGTTGTATTAGAGTTAAGTAAAGTTAAAATTACAATAAATTATTAATAAAGCGCTCGATTTGTGAGACAATTGAACTCAATA
Source organism: Zygoribatula sp. (assembly GCA_034698965.1). Taxonomy (NCBI): domain Eukaryota; kingdom Metazoa; phylum Arthropoda; class Arachnida; order Sarcoptiformes; family Oribatulidae; genus Zygoribatula; species Zygoribatula sp. The sequence goes on along the minus strand of JAQGCD010000366.1, from coordinate 5,470 downwards.
TGATAACAAAGTTGGTCTCTATCTCACAATGGAATAGAAAAATTAAGAGAAAACAAAATAAATTTAGATTAAGTCTAACCGTAATTAAAATAATATTCACTTTAAACCATAATAACTATTATTAAAATAAATATAATATTCTTCAATTAAATTCCTGTTAACAACGCTATGAATGCCATCAAACGGACGACTCGTCAAACAAATTCTGTTCATTGAGTTGTTCAAAGAGTACGCCAATTGTTAGATGAGTGTTGTGTTGGGGGCGATGACCAACCATTCCCCTCAAAGACGTCGAACAGAACCCAAACCCGACTGTGAGGCGAGTTTGGCTTCTGTTGCAGTCAAATCTAAGTTTTGTAAAGCTTTTGAAACCAAAAGAACAATACACAGAATTGACTAATTTACACAGAATATTAGTTATAGGTCTAAAAATAAGTTTTGTAAAATAACTGGTAAATGTTAATTGAGGTTATCACTCTTAAATCTTTTAAATTAAAAGAACCTAAAACTATCCTCCTTAATTAAGTAAAAGCAAAATTTCCTCATTTACTTCCGGAAAAACATCCGATTTATGTAGAATGAATCAAAATATGCAATTTAAGGTCAAATCCTATTTAATTATCACAGTTGGTCAGCCGTAGTGACCCGAATCACTATAACCGTTATCGAGTGTTGACTGCAGTTCACTGTCGGCCCTGCAGTTCAGCCATCTTTTTATGAGTCGACACAACAAAACAATAAACCGATCCATAAGTGGTTCAAAATCTAATAGACTTAAATCGGATCCGAAAAGTTTGGTTAACTTGACTCCGAAGACCAGTTGAGTAGTGAAGAGGTCCGAAATGTTGGAGGAGAGCACCGGCAACTTCAGTGCCACCCGTAATGTCTACGACTGGTGAGTCTAACCCATTCATAACTCGGTAATCGCGTTCCGGAGCTTAATGTCATCGACTTTGTTAATCACAATTAGGTATCAGACGACGACACATGTCATCCTCAATATCATGATCAAGAACCTGAAGGAGAGTGATGTCAAAGTGAAACTCATCGATGAGACCCTAGACGTGACCTGCATGCTCGCCGACGGCAATGAATTCAAACTTCATTTTAACCTTTTCAAAAGTATTTACGTTTCCGAAAGCAATTGGACGGTCAGTCCCTCCAAACTGGAGGTTAAACTAAAGAAAACTGATCGAAAAAGGTGGCAAAGTCTGGAAGTAATTCCCGATAAGTCAGGCAAACGGCCGCTCAGTTTCGTGGGTTTCGTTCAACCAAATGCCACCAAAAAAGCCAATACAGCCATCAATAGGGTTAACACTAGTCTGGTTGACGACAGTATAGCCGCTCCCTTCTCGCCGAAGTACGACTGGCACCAGAACGGACCAAATGTCATCATTACTATACATATCCCGAATCTGACCGAAAACGACGTTAAAGTTGAGTTCACCGAGAACACGCTGATGTGGTCGTGCAGAGTGGACGAGGCCACCACTTACAACGTCAAACTCAACCTGTTTAAGCCAATTATAGTTGACCAATGTTCTTGGAAATTAACCGTTTCCAAGCTGGAGATCACTCTCCGCAAGCGGGACTCGACAAGGTGGTCAAATCTCGAAGCACAACACCAGACCATAAAGAGCACTAATTGGCCGGTGAAGACCACTTACATCAGCGAAGCGTCACCCGAAGCGAGCGGATCCGGTATCGAGAGTCACGTCCAACTGGTTGATAACGGAGTCGACAATGGCGACGACAATGGGGTCTTGAGTGGTGACAGTGTCAGTGAAGTGGCCAACAATAACAAGACTTTTAACTACACTTTAGTCAGTTTAGAGCCGACTGATATTCTTGTTGAGGACAATAATTCAGTCGACATAAAAAACGACAAAGTTCTTCAAAATCTATACAAAAACGTTTCGGAATTTAAGGAACGCGAGGAAAAAGACGGCGCCGTCGACGACATATTCAGAGAAATCTATGAAAAGGGCGGCGAAGAAGTGCGACGAGCGGTCAATAAAAAGATTAGCGGACAAACACAACCTCAGGAGGAGAATAAAGAAGTGAAGACCGATGAAACAGAAACTAATGAAGTGAATGATGTGAAAACACAAATCGATTTGGCGGACGAGGTCTGCGGTGAATCGAGCCATACCTTAGAAGAGCCTAACGTTTGACCCGATCTTCGGATTCGCGCTTATTATCTATTTTTATCTCTTTTTTCTAATCATTTATATAATTTCGAAATCAATTTTATTAAAATATTTTATTACAGAAAATGTAATTAAATTGACATTAAATTATGCGTTCAATTCATTTACATGTCTTTATTTGATTATATTTTATAAATTAAACTCAATGTTCACTTCATAGCCATAAATTGAATCGAAATAAATTATTGGATTAAAATAAAATTTTGCAAATTTAAAAGTTTAATCTCAATTTACTAAATCTATTACTATTACTACAATGTAATGAACTGTAAGGCACTGTAAGGTCAGCTTTATGTAAAAGACAGATCTTTATTTTGTATCTGATCCGGGAATTCATATCAGATTTTAATGGCCACACAATTAAGATAAAACAAAATTACCGCCAATTTCTTTGATATCATCTAATTAGTTATTGAATTTCAGACTTTTGTAACTTTTTCACACTATTAATTAATGCAATGCAATGTATGAATAATAGTTGAAAAGACCCAAAATGAGTAATTAAAACATAAGCCAATCGTCAACGTGTTTACCGCGTTTGAAGTGCGATAAAGCTGTAATTTAATTATCCGTCCATTAATTGTCAATTTTGTCACAACTTTAGACATTGTTTTGTGTCTTCTTCTTCTACATATATTCTTCAAGTATGGCCTCCAACGATGACAACTCGAAATTAATAGAAAATCTGAGCGAAGAATGGGACGAAGATGTCGTCGAGTATGATCTGACCAATGATTACAATACTCAACAGATTCGGCTCAATAAGGAGACAACTGTCAGGTAATCAAAATCATTGACCACTGTTACCCGAGTTTGACCACAATATGTCCGCAGAGATGCCTTGGATAAGGGCCTCGAGTTCGATGTGGAACAGCCGTCGGAAAAAGAGAAGGAAGAGCTAACCAACACCGATGTCTACTGGACCCGAGAGGAGATACTGGCTCACTTGACTAGCAACCCGAAACCCGATGAAAACTTATGTCCCGATTCAGATGAATATGACGAACGAGTCAAACATATGGAGGTCATCGAAGCGGACGGCGTTTACAAGAAGGTCAACAGAGAGGGCTCCGGCCCAGTGATCACTGAAGACAGTGCTGTTCTCTATAATCTCAACGCTTATTTGGAGGCACAGGACGAGCCGTTCGACTCGACGTGGCTCAGAGGTCGACCCAATCTGCACAAATTGAGTTACGATACCATTCTTCCGGGTATCTGCAAAGCTCTTCTCACAATGAGACGCGGAGAACGATCAGAGTTCATAGTCCGGCCTCACTTGGCTTACCTTGAAATGGGTTGTCCGCCAAGAGTTCCACCGAATGCCAGTATTCTATATATTATCGAAGTGATCAAAGTGTTCGACGAAGGATCTTTGGCTCACTTCGAGACCCTCGAACCCGAAGAAAAAAATAAATTCGACTTCTCTGAGGTCTACAAACTTTGCAACGATGAGCGAATCTCTGGCAACAGTTACTTCATGGCTAACCGCTATCGAGAGGCCGCCTTTCGCTACCGACGTGCCATTAGGAACCTGGAACAACAGATGTATCGGTCCAAAGAAGAAGAGGACAAAGCTAAACAACTTCTGCTCAAACTCTACTGCAATATCGCCAACAGTTACAACAAGTTTTCGAAGCCATTCAATGCGATGTCCAACTGCAAGAAGGCTCTAATGATTGATCCAAAATGCCATAAAGCTCTCTATCAGTACGGTTTGGCCAAAATGATGAACGCCGACTACGATGAGGCCAAGAAGTACCTGTGCAAGGCCAGGGATATTAAGCCTAACAGCCATGAAGTTGTGGACGCTCTCACCCGATTGGACAAACGCATGAATGGAGACGCGATGATCGAGAAGTCGCTCTACACTAAAATGGGATCTCTTTTCACCAAATAATACTAGTAATGTTCAACTAATTCAAAGATTCTAATCATTGTTTATGTCTATCTTCAAAACTTATCATTTAATTAATCATTGATATCAAAATGTTTTTCTAATGTTTTAAAATTAAATGAATCATTTTGTTTTCAAATGACTTTCAATAGCCTTAACAGTGATTTCATAGACTCTGTTGGCAAGACTAGTGTCCGAAGCGATTCCATCCCATTGTTGTTCAGTGCAGTTGCGATACATGCGATCGGCGGCCACTCCTTCGGCGGTCGCGCAGTGGACAATGGTTTGCGAGCCTTGTTTTGCGCTTCGGACGAACAAAGTGGCGAAAGGGGTTAGAAGTATGTATTGCCACCACCTTATCTTGAGATGACGTCCAAGATTGGTCCAGACAATGCCCGGACTGGCCATCACTACGTCGATTGGCTTTCTTTGTTCTATTATCTTCTGGTGAAGAGTTCGAGCGAACAAAATGTTTGATAACTTGCTGTTATTGTAGGCTTTCCTCAGATTATAGGCTTCTGGTGAGGCATAGCTATCATCAAATTATTAGCGATAAGAAGTTCACAACCGATAGTTTATACCCGACTTTGAAGTCGTCCTCATTGATAGTTCCCTTTCTGTAGAGGGTTGAGGTGACCATAATCACTCGACTCTTGTTATCTTTGGCCGACGCCTCGAGTTTGGGCATCAATAACAATGTGAGCAGAGCTGTGCTTAAATGATTGACCTGGAATTGAGTCTCAAAGCCGTCGCCGGTCAGTGTGAATGGCGGTCCCAAAACGGCCGCATTATTAATGAGCAAATCAATCGATTGTTCGCTTGCAATGACATCTGTGGCAAACTGTTGGACAGATGCGAATGAAGACAAATCAATGTTCTTGAAGATCATATCGCCGTTATAGTTGAGGCCACTGATCTCCCGAATGACCTCTTCGGTGGCTTTGCGGTTTCGACAGGCCATTACGACTCGGGCCCCGCGACGAACCAACTCTTTGGTTGTCTCTTTTCCGATACCACTGTTGGCACCAGTGATGACCACTGTCTTGCCCTTCAGTGAGTTCTTGTTTCGGCATTTCTTCCAAACAATTGTCTGACAATAAATGCGAAAACTGACTGCAAGAGTGACCAAAGTTATGCAACAATATTGAAGAATAATGTAAGACATCTGAGTATTTGGAATCGGAAAGTGAAGAGAATTGGTGGACACCTCTTGAGATCAGTTCAATTGGTATCGATTCCTGTGTTTTGAACGCATCGCAAGTTTGTGTGAAGAAGCGATTTGCAAATGAGACCAATTTGTTTATATCTGTTTTGATAGTTAAGTGCTAATATTGGAAGAGATATTTATGCGAGATTGTAGTGAACT
>JAQGCD010000365.1:0-10546 GCA_034698965.1 Zygoribatula sp. | reverse complement strand
TAGTCGTTCAGTTATCTGAAGAAGTCGTGTGTGGAGTGAAAGTCAGCCAACAGTGACAAAAGTAGGCGCTTTTCAAATGTATGTCATTTTTTAAAACACAACTAATGCCAAACAAATAGTTTCCTCTATTTCGGGACGAGAGTGAAGGAGAAAGAGTGCGGGAGAGGGAGGAGTGAGTCGGCTAAGAGAGTGTGGGAGAGAGTGAAACGGATTACAGACATACTTTCAATTCTAAAAGACTATTCATTCGTTGAATAATTGGAGAATTTCTAGAATTCTTGTATTAACAAGGAATCCCTGGTATACGCCTAACTGGAAGTCCTGGTGATTCCATTTGGGGTCGCGTACAATGTAGTTGTCGAGCAGTGGCACTAAATATAGCGGTTTAGTGATCAATCAGCGATGTCTAATGGCTGACCTCACCTGTCAGGTCCTGCACAAGAAGATTGACATCAGTAGTGTCAGCCAATGGATCATTGAGGCCTCTGAACAGTGCGATATTCCTCGACTTGATGTTACACAAGGGGTAGTTGGGCGGACTGGACTGACCGTAGCGTCTCATGTTGTCCAGTGCACCATGATCCATTTGTCTGAAGCACCGGTTGATCACCAATTGGGCCAAATGGGAATAAACCCAGGTGGACACGGTAGCGCCTGAGTGGGCCGCATCCACCGGCACACGTGTCTGAAGTTAGTCCCATAAATTTTAAACATGCTAACATTGCAAAACTTACTATATTAAAATTATCAGGGTCATAGCCATTAATAGCGTAGAAGATATCGGCGCAAAGCTCGACAAGCAATCCGTTGCCGCACACAAACACTCCGATGAACTGTGCGATCGGCACCGGAATGCCCAATGGGATCGAAAATAACCTGTTTCGGAAGAAAGGCTTAACTCAAAGGTTGTTTTGCACGCTATTAAACCTCAATAAGGGCTCAAGAGGAACGAAGAGTCGGGCGATGCTCTCAATGTTGCCGAGATATGCGATCGGAGCCAATGCTATGAATGGTTTGATGTGACGCTCGAACTCCGGCTGAAGAGACAGCAGAGCAAACATCGATGCCGTTCCCAATGAGTGACCAATGAATCCGACAGATTCTGTAATTTAACATGTTAATTAGCTACCTTCACTATTCAACCATGTTACCTCGATTAGTTTGCCTCATCACATATTGGACTACAGCTGGAATATCATAGATGGCTAGTTCTGTTAGGCTGTATTTCCAATATCTAATATCTATCATGCTCATTAATTCACGTTTTCTTGTTTATCCAAATTACCGAAAGTCGAATCATAAGTCACGTGATTCAGTGAATAATGATTGCCCCGAGTGTTGGGCAGCCAAACATCGTAACCGCAAGAGGACAGAGTGTAGGCCAGGTTTGAGGTGACATTCTTTCGGCAGTCATTCAGTTCATCGTTGTTCTCCACATAAATACCTCGTCTGTTGATCTCACCAACTGTAGAGAAGAGCCACGAGTCTGAAGTGACTGCTATTCCGTGCCAAAGCAATATCGGGTTGCGGTTCACTTGAGCCCGAGTCAGGTGAGGATTGACAATCCGAAACACACGGAGGATATAACCATCTTCTGTAGTCACCAAATGTGGTTCGGAACTGAATCCTCGCGATTCTATCAGTTGAGGCTATTCATAATTAATTGATGATACATCTTGGGCAATTTAGTATTTACCGTATCTCGGAAAATGTCCGGATCATCATCGAATAATTGTGGGCAACTGTATCTAATTAACGAACATAGGAAAATTATGCTTGGTAATTTTAAATGCATGTCTATTAACTAAATTAATATGAACTTGTTAAAATAATAGAAGAATAGATTGCTAAACCGAATGCAAGTTTCAATTAATTATAATGATACAGGTATTTAATAATTCATTTATCGCCGGCATATGAATTATTTAATTTTTGGCGATTTTTAAAAATTAAGAAAAATAAATGGTTGAATTATCGAATAGTAAGATGATTAATAATCCTCTCTTCAGTCACCATTATTTTGAAAAATTTAATTATCATATTATTTACAATAATTGTTGAAGTTTTTAGAAAAGAAATGTTATCGCAATTGTTCATTAGTGAAGCGATTGTCGAGTTGACACTTGAAACAAATCTTCAAGATAAATTTCACAATGACACTGATAACTTTTAAGTGATCGAATAAGATTGACTATCAAATCGCCATTTTAGTTCGCTTCTTCCAACAATTCATTTCTCAATTCACTCGGTCACCAAATATTCAACTAAACATGCAAAAACTAATTTTCTCATTAATTTTTGGGTTGGTTCTAGGCAAGTACTCATTGATCTTTGACATATTAATTTATATTTTTGAAAATTAAGTTTCAAACGTGTGTTGCGATGAAACGGCTGACCTCAAGGCTGAGAAACAGAAGTACACCGAAGCAAAAGAAGCTCTGAAGGATTTGCTGACCAAAATGAAGAGCGACTACATTCAGAACTTTGGCCACATCTTGGATAAAGGTGTCGATGACTTGGAGGTGAGTTCAAACACAAGTTGTCCAGGTCTTCAACATTATGTTACAGAAAAGAACAGAACAAGAACTTCAGACCGAGAAGAACACGACTAAAAGACATGAAGTGATCGAATTTGCGACCGAATCGTTCGCGAGACTCATCAAGTTTGTCAAAGAAGTGGAGGAAAACCTACCGAATAATAATTAACTGGAAATGAATAAATAATTGTTTGCATTGTATTGATTGCATTGATTGTCGAATTTATTTCAATTCATTTGATGGATTTGTACGATAAGTATTGGATTGTAATCGATATAAAAAATTATCAAAACTTCTGAAGACTTCACTTCTTGAGCGACTTTTTCCATTCGGCCATTTTGGTCTTAATGCTGGCCAATTCATCTGTAATGGGATCAAGCAATCAGTCACTATCACAAAGAATGACGATGAATATCTTACCATTCTCATAGTCTTTGATCTGTCCAACTGTGATCATCTTAATCTCATCGGTGGTCAGACTCACATCGTATTCCCTTTCGATTCTTTGTTGCATTTCTACGGCCAGAATCGATTCCATACCGACGTCGCCCAAAGTCAGGTCATTTGGCAGTGAAGACATGTCAATACCGATGCCCTGCCATACGGTGTTCTTAGCACTGGATCCGTCCGAACCTGACTGTTGCGAACCCTCTCTCCTGACAATTGTCGACACAATTGAATGTTGGCAGTGAAGGAATCTGTCCATCACTTCAAGACATGAAGGAATGCGCTGAGTGTTGATCACCATTCCGATGCTGGTCAAGTCGATGTTCTCGTTGGCCGCCCAGAGACCCACATCGCCGATCGGGCCGTATTGGATGGCCTGACCCGAGAGACCGTCCCTTCGCCTCAATTCGCATATATGCTCCATAACAGAGTTGGCGTAACCGTAATTGTTTTGGCCGACGAATCCTCGGCCTGAGCTCTGCGATGAGAAGGCGACGAAGTAGTCCATCGATGGACAGAACTTTCTGGTGACCGCATCCAAGTAGGACAGGGCGTCCACTTTGGGAGCGCACACCTTCTTGAATGTCTGTGCCGTTTGGTCTTCGATGAACGCATCGTTCAGGACTGTCGCGAAATGGAATATTCCTCCGACGGGACCCATGGCTTGAGCTTCGGTGATCAGTCTCTCGGCGCCCACTATCGACGAAGGATCAGATGTTGAGATCTTAACTGTGGCCGGTTGTCGGTCATTGGTCGCCGACTCAACTCTCTTCACAAAAGTGTACTGATAGTCGTTTTTGATGCCACTCCTGGATACGAGCACCAACTTCTTGGCGCCCCTCACGACCATCCAATAGGCCACTTCGAGCCCGAGTCCTCCCAAACCGCCCACAAGGATGTAGACTTTGTGCGGTTCAAACCAACTTTTAATGTTGGCCTCGATTAAGATCGGTTTGATGTTTGTCGTTGTCTTATCAAAAGGTTCTTCGTCTCTAATTTTAATCAGCACTTTCCCGATGGTTTGACCGCTGGTCAACAATTTGAATGCTTTGTCGATATTGTTCCGTCTGTGAACAACTCGTGGCAGTGGTTCAATGGTTCCATTGTCCAGTCCGTCAGCAAACCATCCTTTAAAGGATACAAAAATCTTCGGCAGAAGTCTATCAAAAGTTTCTTCGCTTAAAATCGTCGAAATATTATAAAACAATGTATTCTTTGACAGTCCGGCGGTCGAACTCTGGCCATAGTTATCAACTTCGATATAACAGCCATATTCGGCGACCATTTCCGAGCCGTTCAACAACCCATCGGCTGACAGACTATTGAGGAGAACGTCTACTCCGCGACCATCAGTGGCAGTGATTACTCGGTCAACGAGTTTCGGATCTGTTGGGCTGAATATGCAGTTCTCGGGAATATTAAAGTTGTCGATCAGGAACTGTTTCTTTTCTGGTGATGAAGCAGTGGTAAGCACTCGAGCTCCGATGGCCATTGCGACACGAATGGCGGCCAACCCGTTGGGTTCGCAACCGCTATGAATGAGGATCGTGTCATCTAAGGAGTAATTGAGTAATTAGAGATATTCTGGTTAATTTCTTGCCTTACCATCTTCCAATTGAGCCTTGTTGATTAAGCCGTACCATACGGTGAAGTAGGCGCTGATAGCAGAAACGCCGTCTTCGATCGACCACTTGTCGGGCACCGGAAGAAGCAAGTCTTGATCAATGTCAATGGATGTGGCGATCGATCTTCCCGTAGAGATACCCATAACTCGAACGCCATTATCGCTGCGACGGCCGCCGAACTCAAAACCTATTGTTTTGTCGACATAGTCTGATCCCAATTGACCTGAATGTAGATGAAGAATTGGTTAAATTGTTTGATCGATGAGAAAAGTCAAGCCTCACCTGTGGCCAGAGCAATGTCTCTCTGGTCAACTCCCGAATAGTAGATCTTAACATTGACCGAATTGTTTGCGCTGTGAGCGAAATTCCTCAAATCCATCCATTGAACACTCTTGAGATCACCCTTTTTGGTGACATCAAGATATGCCTCACTAGTACTGAGTCTATTGTAACCGCGTTCCAGATTCAAGAGCCTATAACTTCCCCAACGGTTGTTGCGAAGAATATTCATAACCAGATCAGACTTGAGAATCTTGTTGAACGGTTCGGACTTGAAATCGATGGGCAGATCAACTGATCGGTCGGTGAAGATGCACCTAAACCTGTCGCCACCCGGTTCTTGTCTCAGGCAGTTGACCAAACCTATCAGTCCATTGAGTTCACTGTCGTTAGCGAACAGCCATACGTTATCTGTTTTGGGTCTGTCTTTGTATTCCTTGAATTTCTGCTTCAATTCTTCGACCCACTCGTCATATCTGCCGTACTTGACCTCAACGACAGCCTGTCCTTCAGCCTCAATGGTTTTGGTGCACTTCCTCATGAGAATAGCGGTCAAAGAGATCGAATCGGTTTTGCGGGCAATCGGAACGAATTGATTAAGTTTTGCATAGTTTTCGAACGCCATTAGTCTTTCGTTTAGCTTCTGATTCGTGATTTGTTGGTCTGAAGAACCAAAGTAAAGGAATAAATAGCCAATCAATGACTAAAGACAATATACGGTACCTGACAAGTGAGTGACCAGTGCTTCGGCAGCTGACAGACGAGTTCGGAACACTCCGAGCATGAATCCGCTATCTTTGACATTGTTGGCCAACTCAGCCGACAGAGACTCGAAGTCTACTTCCGACAAATCAGTGGCCGAATCTCTGTATATGAGCAGATCAACCGGTGCTGACAGAGTCGGCAAACTTGTCTTATTGGTGTCCCACTCCAGCAACTGATAACCGCTCTGTTGGATGTCTTGCGGTAGACTCTTGATGTCCTGAGTGGCAACAGTGTAGTCGACCACAAGCGGGTAGTGGAAGTGGAAGCCCATGTTGTAAAGGACAGCAGGAGCAAGGATGGAAGTGCTCGGGTTCAGTTCGGCAATACTGATGTTTCTCTGACCATTTTCATTGATAATGTCCAGCAGTGAGCGCAAGAGCCGTCCATTTGTTTGGATTGCGTTGGTCTGATCCAGAGTGAGGTCGTATTGGGCGCGCTCTTCAGCAGAGGTTCGAGCAGTGGTCACGACTTTTCTTGCAATGGATTCGCATACTTTTGAGTTATTGACGGGATTTCCATTTTCGTCGATCACACTTTTATACAAATTGATCATCAGATTGAGAAGAGTCTGGTTATTGTCTACAGTCTTGTTCAGTATGTTATGGACCGCATCATTACTGGTCTCTCCGTTCTTGAAAGCCTTTTCGCCGATGCTTTCGGCAATCTTTTCGGCCAAAACGTTGCACTGATTGACATATTGTTGCATATCGTACAGATCAATGTCTTCGATTGCCTGGTCTTCGTTGTTGGCCACGAACTCGTACTTCTCCATCTGAACCTCGTGCATCACATTCTTCAGCGGTATATTCGCGAACGTCAGACCCTTTAACTCAACACCTGAACAAAAATTAGAAGATAAGCATAACTGGTCTTTGCGTTTGACCACAAACTAACCTTTAGATACAATATATTTGCGTCGGGAGTCGGCGATCACTAAATGGGAACTGTTTTTGTCCTTAAGAAGTACAGTCGGATCGCATTTAAGTGATGGCAAATTGAGTGCCACATAAACCCCGCGTCCGGTGGTGTGGGTTATGTACAACTGGATCATCGACTCGACAAAAGTAATCCAATCGCCGCCAAGCGATCCCGAATCCACTTTGACCTTCGAGTACGACCTGTCGAGAGTGTCATATTGGACTTCTTGGACATTCCTGAATTTAGGCCCGTAATCGAATCCGCGGACATTGAGCTCAGTGTAGAAGTCGTTTGTGTCCAATTTGTGACCTCTCCTATAAAAAAAGAGCAACATGGTAATGTGAAAAAAATTTAAATATCACGCGAAAACATACCAAATGTCACTATTAATTTGAACCTCTTGTGAAACCATGTCCTGATATTGCAGAGATGTCTCGTCGGCCACATATACCCGTCCACTGACGGCCACTTGTTGTCCGTCGAGCACAACGAACTCACCCGTCGGTTCAAGCATTCTCACTGTCAGTTTGACCTCATCTTCTTCGGAGAGAGGCGTCAACCGCTTGAAACTTACGTTCTCGAAGACAACCGGCAATTGGAACCACTGTTTGGCATAAGTAGCGGCCAGTCTTCGCCATACTATCAGAAGGTATGCGGTGGCCGGGAATACACACTTTCCATCGAAGGCATGGTCTTTCAAGAAGGCATAATCAGCGTTGGACAACGAGAATCGTTGAATAAAGTCCGAGGCAGTGACCTGATTGTGATAGTCGGGGTACATCTTCACTAAAAACGACTTGGAGTGGTCCCATCGCCACAGTGATGATATAGATTGTGTGTTTCTGGCCACTGGCCACTCGACCTTCGGATAAAGACAGCTGACTTTAAGATTGACGCCCAATTGGTACAACTGTCCGATGGCAGTGATGAAGAGGTCTAAGTTGCCGGCATTATTGCCGCGTTTCAAGAGACCGATATATTGTGCCGATGGCATTGACCTCTTGAAGATGGCCGAGAAAAGAGCGTGCGGGGCCAGTTCGACGATGATAGCGTCTTTGGGGATGTGAGCACTGGCCGCGTGGAACAGCACCGGACTGACCAGATTGTTGACAAAGTACTCGGCCGATGAATAACGAGCCTTGTCTTGTTGCCAATCGGATTCGGGCACAGAAGTCGAGATCCACTTGGAAGAGCGTGGTTTTGGAGCCGTCAGAACGATCTTAAGCGCATTGGTCATGCCACTGGTGGCCGGCGCCAGAAGAGGTGAGTGGAACGGAATGTTTGCGCACTGGACTTCTTTGGCGAAGATCTTTTCGCTGACCAACTTCTGAACACAAGCTTCGACGTCGCTATAGGCACCTGATATGGTGACCGAATCTTCCGAGTTATGACAAGCGCAGTAGACGCCAGGCGGACATCGCTTCTTAGTTTCGTCCCAAGTGAGGCCGACCGCAGCCATCATTCCGTGGGCGACATTGGCGTCTGTGATGGCCTTCCCTCTCCAATAAGATGTGATAATTGCCTGTTCAAGAGTCAAACAGCCATCGGCATAACCGCACGCGATTTCACCGAACGAGTGACCAATTATGTAGTCGGGGGTTATGCCAAGTCCTTGGAACACATCTACCAGAGCGACCTATAGGACATAACATTGGTTTGAGTGCCAATGAAATAGATGAACGCTTTCCGCGACAAACCTGCATCGATGTGATGGCAACGAAGTGGTGAATCTTCTCCTCCAACGCCTTCGGGTCTTCGGAAAGGAGGACATAGAGTAGATCAATGTTGAACTGTTTGAGAATGGCGGCCGATTTGTTGATTGATTGGTTGAAGATTTCGATATCAATCAGCGACTTAGCCATAGCTGTCCACTGACTGCCCATCCCTGAGAAGAAGTAACAAATGGGTCGCTTCTGGTTCTCCACTTTCACAACTTGTTTGCTATACTGAAGACCATTGTTTTGCTTTTTGATCAGAAGTGAACCTCTATATGGAAAACCGGTCGAATAGATGGCCTGCACCGGGTTGACGATCTCGCCCAACAGGGCCAAGAAGTCGCGGGTCACTCTGTCCGGGTTCTTCTCCATGAACTCGAAGATGTGATTCACGGATTCCTCTGTGCGACCGCACACGTTGACTAGCCTCGGAACTTTGTCCACGATATCGCGTCCCTCTTCAGACAGTTCTTTCTTGTTGGGCTTCAAGAGAGCGTGACAGTTGACACCACCGATACCAAATGAGTTGACACCTGATGAGAGACAATTGGTAAGCAAATTTGCCATGATGAGATCAATTCTTGAGCATACCTGCTATTCCAGGCTCATAGTCTCGATTCTTATTGACCGGGATCAATGGCGGCACCATTTCGGCGATTTCTGTCTTCAAGTTCTTTAGATTCAAGCAAGCTGGTATCTTCTTGTTCTCGTATACGATGCAAAGCTTGGCCAGTGAGGCCACTCCCGACGCTCCTTCGCCGTGACCAATGTTACTCTTGAGCAGACCGACAGGTAGTTCTGTTTTCCTGTCCTTACAATAGGCGTCTAAAATAGCTTTTGCTTCTTGCGGATCACCGACTTTGGTGCCGGTGCCGTGGCCTTCGAAGTAGTTGACCTCATGCGGGTCTATTCCGGCCTCTGTGTAAGTGGTGACCATCAGGTCGTACTGGCTCTCAGTAGATGGAAAGAACATTCCGGTTATTTTGTAGCCATCGATGTTTGTTCTAGAGTTCAGAACAGTGGCATAGATTCGCTTAGCGTCTGAAGACTTCTGGAGGAAGAGCGAGGCCACGGTCTCGCCTCTCACGTATCCACTGGCATCTTGGTCCCATACTCGGGACATACCTAGATAATTCAAATTATCATGGTAACTTTATTAAATCTACCCTTGATTGCTTAAACATGGTTATTTTAATTTTATGCTAACTTTATCTAGCTTAAACACTGCCAGAAAAATTTATCCAGCGATTATAAATGTAAGCTCAATCTAACTTGATCATTCTGTGATAATAAACTCTTAACTTACCATCTTTAGATCCGATGCTATTAACTTGATAAATATGATTGGTGAAGGGCTGGAGGTTGATACTGACACCAGCGACAATGGCTTGATCACACTTGCCGAGACGCATGTCGGTGATGGCGATGTCCAGACAGACCATGGATGCGGCACAGGCGACGTCGATGGACATGGATGGACCGTGGAAGTCGAACATAAATGACAACCGATTGGCATAGAATGCTTTGGAGCTGCCCTGGAACCAGAAAAGCGACTCTGTCTTGGATGCCTGGATGTCTTCTTGCACTTCTTGAGGCACTCCGTCGGGCATTGTCACAGATGTGTAGCCAACATAGACGCCGGTGTTTGAGCCGCGAAGACTTTGCGGGTTTATACCTGAGTTGTTCAGAATTAGTCTTGAAATATGAATTATTATCGGACTGACCCGCATCACAAATGGCTTCGTATGTGGTCTCCAGAAGAATTCTTCCGGCCGGATCAACTTCGTCGGCCACTTTGGGAACTATTCCGAAAAAGCTTGTGTCCAATTTGTCCAGTTCTTTCACTTTACCCATACGAGGGCTCATTCCATATAAGTCTATTAAAAAGTTTCGGATAATTAAAATTTTGTTAAAGAATTTAAATTAAGAATGATGAAGAATATTCTTACCCTTAGGCCATCGCCTGTCATCGCCGGTAATCATATCGACGTGATTGAAGAGATTGTCACGAAATTCGTCGGTGGAATCGGATTCTGGGAACCGACCGCCGATGCCACTGATGGCAATCTCCTCTTTCATTATCGAATAGGGAAAGAGCTTTCTATTGATCTCTTCCATGATTAAGAAGTTCGGTATCGGTCAAGTTTGAGGAGGAATAAATAAGTTCTAGCAAAAAATTCTAGAATAAAGCTGATTGAAGCTGAATATAGCTAATCGCACTTGGTCTATAAAATTATCAAGTTCAATTTCTAAATCGAA
>JAQGCD010000364.1:0-10549 GCA_034698965.1 Zygoribatula sp. | reverse complement strand
CATGAGACAATTAGAACTTTGTTAAAACACAATTAATTGTAAGCAAATTAACTTTGATTTGTTTGAAAAACTTTTTCCCAGAATCATAAGTGAAATATGTTTCTCATCGGTAATCACAGCCGGACTTAACTTACTCTCAGATTGTTATCAAAGCCGACCACAAAACCGATCACTTTATAAAATTCGTTTCTATTTTTAATTTGTTTTTAATTTATCACAAAACCCGTACTTTCAGTGACACTGTCTTTCAGAAACCACTCTTTGGCAGACTCTTAGTCTTGAAATTTGGAGGACATCTGAAGGAATTTCGAAACAGAGAATAACAACACTTTTAATTCTACAACAGAGTAGACACGAGTCTTGTGCTCGACTGAGGAGTGATATGTTATGGCATTCTTTTGGCAAACAAATGCAATGCTAGTGAAGACACAAAAAATCACTGACTTTGGGATTCCTCTCATTCTAACTGCAAAGTCTATTCCATTGACGTCAATGTGAGGGTCGACTGACTGTCGACAGACTTGCATTATAAGGGAAAAGGTTATTGCAAGCCATCGATGCCATCGGAGCCAATGGTTCGGCTAATTCAACGCCTGGTTATTCACATCAATTAATTTGCTCCGAAAGTGTCTTAAAAAGGAAACCCGAGTGAGGCTAACAAACTATCGAATTAATGGAAATTAAAGGCAATCTATTGAAAACTGTCAGTGAGTGTGAGGGACCTAAGATCCAGATCACGCTATGGATCAGCCGATGGGACGGCTCTCCACTGCTCTCAGCCATCGGCTCTTATCGCCCTCTGGCTTGACCTCAAATGCCAGACTGCAGTGAACACGGTTTGGCTCAAAGGGCTGTTCACTTGGTTTCAATTGTGTGATCGATACGAATGCCAGATAAGAGACCAATAATTGGTTATAGAAGTCAAATGCAATGTTAATATTTACCTTGCAATTAGTCGGTGAGGATCAACACATAAAGTGATTCAATATTTGCTAATTGACTGTTAGACCAAACACGTGAACGAAGACGTCTTCGAGAGTACTCTTGGCTTTGAATTTCAGACAACTTTTACTCTTAGATAAAAATTACTGAAATTTATTTAATTTAAATATCACATTCATTTATATTGCAATGATAGTGGTCAGGCAAATATCAACTTGATAAATTAAACATTGATGAGCCGTTTAATCCAAGCGATATTAATGCCTATTGTAGTGGCGATCAGGCGTTTAAATAGACTGCATGTGTGCGGACTTCCAGTGCAGAGGCGTTGACAATCGAGATCAGACCACACTTTTTCCTGGATTATTATCAATTCAACAAAATATATATTTAAATCTAAAATTTTTTAACAAAATAAAAACATTAATTTCAAACAAGTAAGCATCAGATAGTGATTAGACATTTCCAGTGCAGACGCATTGGCAAAGCCAGTGAGCGCTGGCAGGCGTTTGCATCACAGGCTCTCCCTTTGAACGTCATATGATTGCAAAGACTTGTTTACCAACCAATTGGCCACTCATGGCATGCGCACTGTTCACGTCACTACTTGGCCATTAACCAGGGCATTTGCCTCTTCACACCCCCATCTCTCTTCCCCTAATTCACCACGCATATTCTTTTAGCTTGAAATAAAAAATCTGTAGGCGAAATTGATGAAATTAGCATGATAAATGCAAGAATTTCAAGTGAAAGGGAACGCAAGGCAATGGAATTTTTTGGGTAACATATTATGTGAATTCAATAGTGAATTAGTTGTTAAAAAAAACTGGAATATCGGCTGAAATGGGAATCATCTCTGTTCTCACTTTTCGTTGATGATCGACTGAATTTTCCACAAAACCTGTTCGGACGTGAAGTCCCGAACAATTTGAATGATTAGAAAATTCTCGGAAAATGGTCCGAAATTTCTTACATTAAATCTCTATAGTATTGTATATTTATAGCGCAATGGAAAGTCCAATTCTCTGTTGTATAATATCTCGATATTTCCTTATTTCTCATAAGTGATCTCTAGTAGGGACAGAGACCCTGACACTAATGACATGGAATTTGTAATACAACTTTCGATGACTCGGAAGATCCATCTCATTGACTTATTATGACGTTAAGGTCTATTGCACGGAATTTTCTCAATAAATTTTCATGGTCAGGTCTGTTGAGTCCCCTGTCCGGGCAGTCTTGGACAGGTAGCTCTTCAATTAGCACATGACACTGCTCTATTTTTTCAAGCTCATAATATTTTCCATTATTCGCTAAAGACCTTGAAAATTGTGAAAGTTTTGAATTATAGTAAAATGTTATTAGTTTTTGGAAACTTATTAAGTTCTAACATCTGTTCATCTTTTCCTCAATTAATTTTTAAATTATGTTCATTAATAAATTTATAATTCTCATCAGTTTATCATTATTTAAAATTAATTGCTTCGAATATTATAACTATAATTGCAACCAGATAGGTAATTTAATTTGTTGGGTGTTCATTTATCAATTATACCAGGATTACAGGTGAATCGTGTGAATACTCTTTGGATTGTTGTTCTGGTTATTGTCACATATCAGATGACTATTTGGGTGTTTGTAAAACAATCAGACAAAACCAATATTGGATGTCAATTAATCCAGAATTAAGAAATTACAATATCATAAAGTGCACTGGAAATGGTGCAAAATGTTCGAGTTCAGGAGATTGCTGCTCAAGATATTGTCATCCATTGAATTACAGATGTAAGGCATTGCCTCCTCGTTGAAGTTCACAGCAAGTTGATGGAAATTTTAATTAAAAGTAATTTAACATGATAATTACGAATAATAAATTAATACTTGCAAATTAATTACAAACAATTGAAATTATCACGATAAATAAAGAATATTTTCGAATATAATGCTATTCAAATGAAATGTTAAATCTTCTACAGATAATAATAGTTCACATTCTGATCTCAACTAATTATTTATCCAATCAATGGTCAACCGATGACTTATCGACACTAAAATTAGTTCAATTAGTGCACAGACACGGAGACAGAAGTCCATTAGATTTCACTCCTAATGATCCCTTCAGTGACATCAAGTATTGGAAGTCAGGTATCGGTCATTTGACCGACAAAGGCAGGCAAAGGATGTACAGATTGGGCCAAACATTACGCCGTCGGTATCACAGCTTCTTAGGTGACAACTATGACAGCCGACAAGTCTACGCCCGAAGTTCAATCACCGAGCGATGCATTGAATCGGTTCAGTGCTTATTAGTTGGCGCTTATCCTCCGAAGTCTATTGTTTCGCAATGGATTAACGCTTCGGGAGAAGAAGAAGCAAAGTTAGGAAGGCTTTTGCTACCGATTTCAGTGCACACTTACGTTCCAAAGTCTGAAGACATTGTTTTGAATCGCGAAAAGCCGTGCAAAAGAGTGACCAACGAATTGAATGAAATCTACAAATCGGAAGAAGCGATAAGTTTTGTTGAGACCAATAGAAAATTGTATGAATACTTGAGTCCAATAGTGGGACAACCGATCGATACCATCAAAAGGGCTCAAAAGCTTCACTCGACTCTCGATATAGAGATCGGTGTCGGCTATTATTGGTCTCACGTTTGGACCAAAGCAAAGGAACAGTCAATTGTCGGACAGTTGTATGACTCACATGTGATGGGGTATAGACTCGATTGGATCAGTCCTGTGGTTCAGAGGCTAAGAATGGGTGGTTTGATCGATGAACTGACTCTCAATATGCTTCGGTATATAAGTGGACGACAAAGACTGAAGAAGTTGTTTGTCTACTCGACTCACGACACCATAATCGCCGGACTATTACATGCTTTGAATGCATTCAAAGGAGAGTTAGTGCCGTTCGGGACTACAGTTATGATTGAATTGCATCGAAAGACAAGTTCCGATGACTTTACAATTAGAATACTATATTTGAATGACACTTACAGAGGAATTCCGTACAGAATAGCACTGAATAACTGCAACGGTTTCACTGAATGTCCGATTCGACAGTTTTTCGATTCGACAAAGCATTTAATTTATGATGACTTAGAACAAGAATGCGAATCAATTTAATTTGTTTTGTTCTAATTGCTTATATCGATGAGAATTCCATAATTTTTCCGATTCTCCGATTTAATAAAACTTAATTAAGAAGTTATTTATCATAAATTGATGGCATTATGAGCCAAAAGGTCAGATTAATATTTTTGGGGTCAATCAAAACGTTAGTTTTACTCTAACATTAATTCAATTAAGGGATTAATTATAATAAATTAGAAAATTTATTTGCCATTAAAGCACTGCAAAGTATATATATATAAATAGCACTGAATTATTGATCAATCGATTGACCAATTAATCCATCGACAGTTGAGCGTCACGTCTGGCCAACAGTCAGTACACTGAGTGCACAATCACTGGAATAATATTCTTCGCGTCAAAGGCTATACTGCTGTCGATCCGATTGATTCGTTTGGTTATTGATTGACTAATTTTTAATTAAATATAAGTGATTTCATCCTCCAAATCTCCAAAATGTCTATTTTAAAATTATTGGCTCTTCATTACGAGAACACAGCGCTAGCAATGAGTTTGAATCGAGTTTCTGGCCCTCAGATTGTGGTCACTCTGGCTTCAGAGGAACGTCTCGACCAAGGATTTAAAGTTAAATTCGTCAAAGTTTTTGACTGGATTTGTAAGTCTTTCCTTGTTTAGAATATATTCTCAACACATTCTATGCTTACTTATAAATCTATTCTTTAATTTTTATTTATTGAAATGAATCTCTATATTATTTGTAATAATTCTATAGATTTATGATTATTTATCTAGGTATCTATCAATGAGAATATTGGTTAATTCCTTGTGAAATAAATTACCCCTAGATTATTTTGAATTAGGTTATTTTAATCTTGCAAGTTTGAACTTGATTTACTTATTTATTTATTTAGACTATGCTTCTTATGCAGTTTTGTTTTTCACCATTTGCCTGATATGGGTGTCGGCACTGACCCGAACCTGTCTGGAAAAGGCCATCTTCATCGGTGTGGTGTCCACTATAGTGGTACTCATCTTATTCCTGGTCATATACAAGATCGGCAAATGGAGGTTCGACGCCAACAAAGACAACGAACAAAGTCAAGTGATCTTCAACTTTGATAAACTGATGCCCAAAAAGAGAAATTCGGTTCTGTCAGAGAATAGTCTTACAACTAATTTAAAAATCTAATTTTCATTGAAAGCAAATTATTTTTGCTTTTTTATCAATTGTACATACTGAATTTCTTAATTGGCAAAGATATTTGTAAAGAACTATAGAGAACTGTAAGACACTGTAGAATTCTATTATTAAATATATAGTTTTTGCGCATAACTATTGAATGAGAAGACTAGTGAAGAGAATTTTGGCGAAGGGTAGTTATAGGTTGTCGTGATGAGTGACGATTCAGGCTTGTGCAGGACTGGCCAGACTGGTCGACGTTAAGGGGGTTAGGTTTTTTCCAAAAATGTTTTACAGGGGGGGGGGTTGGGGTTAGCCCTAACCCCCCTATTGGACAGTCCTGGGCTTGTGCTACCAGCGAAGCACAGGCGCTCCTCTCTAGAGAAGACCTTTGAAGACACTTTCGTTGATTCAGTGGATCAGAAGGAGTGTCACTTCCATTTGCACCTCTGGATGTGTAGAAATTCTGAATTGAATGCTCAGTTTAGTTGCATCAAGCAGGAAACAAAATCCTTTTTGTAGTCACGTTCTCCAAAGTTGGTGAAACATCACTATTATTTCCTTTCGACACAGAAAAAATTGTTTATATACTATGATATTTTACATTTCATATGAATTTCAAATGAATATTGAATAACTGTGACCTCAATCCTATTGATCAGTAAAATGGAATCAAAAGGCTATTCGATATCTGAAGTCTTACTCCTCATCACATTTATCATTGTCTTCTTTGTCGCCATATTTCTCAATTCAATAATTCTACACATTTTGCGCCGAAAACAGCTGAAGACCACAACATTTCAGTTGATCGCTAACCAAACTGTGGCCGAAATTCTTTATTGTGTGTTAAATCTGAGCAACTTTTGGTTTTGTTGGGCATATATCGTCAATTATTCCAAAACTTTATTAGTTTTGTGCAAAATTCTTAACACAATAAGAGACTCAACACTAGTTGTGTCCATATTTTCAATGGTCGTCATCGCATACGAGAGGTACCGAAAACTGTACCGTCCGTTGAGTTCCGATCTCAACATAAAGTTGTGGATTGCTATGATCTGGGTTTTGGCCATCACTTTGTCAATGGTTGGCAGTATCAACAGAGGCACACCTGCCTTCTTCGGAGACAAGGCATTCGTCACTTGCAAGAAAGTCTTCACAGTTGATCATCCATTCTTCCACAATGGTTATAATCTATTCATCAACTTCACAATCTCAAACATCGCATCGCTTTTCATCACTGCCTTCTTCTACTACAAAGTGATCAGAAAAATTAGACAAAGAAAACTTGTTGGAAAGACAGCGGCAGAAGACAAAGACGTGCAGCTGAGGAAGAATAAGCGAAGGACGACAGAAATGCTGGTGGCTTTGATAGCATGGTACTTTATTATTTCGGTGCCATTTTATTGCTTTTTCGTTTTCAAAATTGTTTTCCGATCCATGGAATTCAAGAATATATGCACAGAAGGCCATAAGATTCCGACTGAAGCGCATGTGTTTGCTGGTATATTCTTCTTGGGAACTGTCTTGGTCAATCCATTCATAATTTTATACTACAATGCTGACTTCAAGCTCGAAGCATTGAAGATCTTGAGACTCAACAAGTTTAGTAGAACAAGAGCAGAAATAGAACTGCAGACTTTTGACACGAGATCGTCGTGAAGTCAATAATTTAATAATCCTGATGTTACGAAAAAAGACATAACACTTGATGGAACTTCGAGAAATAATTCTTTTTTAAATACGGTCAAATAATATCAAATTAATGTTTTAATTATACTAATTCATTTTTATTTTAAACTTACCCTGCACCAATTAAATAGGTTAATGTTTCATGAGCATTTCCAATAGGAATCAATAAACAATCATTTGTATTCGTCAATGTGTGCCGCCTTTGACATTCTCATTCACATCTATTCTCATGGTTACTCTACCTTGGATTTCATCATTGCTTCCGAATGTTTGCTCATTGGATAAACATTTTTAGATAATACATGTAAATTATGTTTACATAGTTATCAAACGAAGATTGTTTTTTATTCACGAATATTTCCATTAAACAAACAATTTGAGTAAAAGTTGTATGATACCACCAAGGTGGGAATCGTTTCCTTCATAATTCACAAAATAAAAGAGCTAAGGCTTGATAGTTGTTAATTATTAATTTAAGATGTTAGACAAAAATTAAATGTCAAACTTTATTCTGTAAAAATTTTGAATTTAAAATTAATATTTATAACCAGGACAAAATTTATTTGTCATCCAACTGTAATTTTAAGCCCTTGGCCATCTCTGTTCAGAATATTAATAGAAAACATTAATAAACCGTTTAATATAAACATCATTTCGAGAGAATTATAAATATATCGGTAAAAGATCTGAGTTTACAATCTCTTGATTGCTGATTGAAGTTTTCAAATCAGATCTCAGTTCCGGTTAGAGATGACATTGAATTCAGTCATGGAATCTGAAGGTTACTCATTAACCGATTGGTTACTACTGATCACTGCTATTGTAATCTTCATCGCAGCAATATTTCTCAATTCGCTTATTCTTTACATTCTTCATCGAAAGCGACTGAAGACCACGACATTTCAGTTGATCGCCAACCAAACTGTCGCCGAAATACTCTATTGTGTTGTGAATCTCAGCAGTTTTTGGTTTTGTTGGTCATATATCGTTAATTTTTCTCGTGTTATGTCTGTCTTATGCGGTGTTCTTAATGCCGTCCGAGACTCGACTTTAGTTGTGTCCACGTTTTCGATGTCTGTCATTGCATACGAGAGATACCGAAAACTTTATCGACCTTTTAGTCACGAACTGAATACCAAGTTATGGATCGCCAATATATGGATGTCGGCCTTCGGTTTGACAATGTTGGCCAATACTAACAAAGGATCGTTTGTGTTCTTCACCAAGAACCTGATGTTCACCTGTCAGATCATCTTCAAAATCGATTCTTCATATTTTAAGGGCGGTTATAATTTTTTGGTTGTGTTCACCATTTGTAATATTCTTCCGCTCATTATCACCACATTTTTCTACTACAAAGTCATCCTAAGAAGGAGACAAAGAAAGACCATCAGAAAGTCTGTGACCACAGAACAGAGAACAAACAACAAAGAGTCGTCGAAGAGAAGAAGAAAGACCACAGAAATGTTGATCGCATTGATTGCCTGGTATTTTATTGTGTCAATTCCTGGATATGGAATATTTATGTTCAAAGTTATAATGCAAACCATGGATATGAAGAACCGATGCGTTGGTGACTATGTGTTATCACCAGAATATATCGCTTCGGCTGGACTCTTCTTTTTAGGAAGCATCTTGGTCAATCCATTCATTATACTCTATTATAACCCTGACTGCAAACAAGAAGCTCTTAGGATTTTGAAATTGAGAGTTTATGTCCGAGCGAGGAGTGATCACGAATTGCAGACTTTTGATACCGGATCGGTCTGACTGTCAATGTGTTGTAATAGATAACAATTGAAACCGTCAATTAAAATTGAATGCTAATGACACTAATTTGTAAAACTTGTGTAATTTTTTTCAGAGGAAATAATATCCTTATCTAAAAATTGGATCAACAAAATGTCAAAGGAAATTAGCTAGGATACATATATTTGAATTTAGGCTACAATAATAATTCCAGGGAATGAAAATTTGTGACAGATTTGAAATGATCATGCAATAAGTATGGCGTTATCATCTAAAAGTTATTCCACATCTGACTGGACACTTCATTTTGTATACATATCAATCTGTGTCTTCGCTATTTGTCTGCATAGTATTATTCTTCGTGTCCTCCATAACAAGCAGCTGAAGAGTCCGACATTCAAACTGATCGCCAATCAAACGGTATCGGAAATCCTTTACTGCGTTCTGGTAATAAGCAACCAATGGTTTTGCTGGACATATCTGGTCAACTTTTCACCCATATTGTCACGCCTTTGTGGTGTCTTATCCACAATCCGAAACTCAACGCTATATGTGTCCACATTTTCGATGGTTGTCATCGCATACGACAGATATCAGAAACTCTATCGACCATTGACTCCCGAACTGAACACCGATTTGTGGATTGCCTTAACTTGGATTACGGCCATTGGTTTCTCGATTGTAAACAATGTAAACCGAGGACTGATACTGATGTTCAGCGAAGGCATGATCTATACTTGCAAGATCATTTTCAAAAGCGATTTACTCTTCTTCAATATGGGCTATAACTTCATGTTGGTGTTCACGTTCTGCAATATGGCTCCGCTTATGATAACGGGTTTCCTGTATTTCAAAGTAATCAGAAGAGTCAGAGAAAGGAAGATAATTGGAAATTCATCGTCCGCTGCGAAAAGGGAGCAGATGAACAAGAATAAGAGGAAGACTACAGAGATGCTGATCGCCTTGGTCACCTGGTACTTCATAATCACGATCCCTGTTTATTTGATCATGTTTGTCAGGAGTTTTGTGATGAAGATGAAAGAGAATGAAATCTGTAACGAACATCAGAAGCCTAGTGAAGCTGCATATTTCATAGCCTGGGTCTTCTGCTTGGGAAGCATTCTCGTCAATCCATTATCATGTTATACTACAATCCAGACTTCAAGAAGGAAGTTATTAGAATCTTGCACATGCAAAGAGTTATCAATGTTAATCATAAAATTGTAACTCCGAATAATTCGGTGTGAATTAATGTAATTCATTCACTGGAAAGTTTAATGGCCTTTTACTTGGGCCCAGCGCAACCTCAAACGGATATAAAACTTCCAAGTAGATGAATTAATTTTGAATTTTCTGTATATAACTTTCATTAAATTATTAATTTCGTGTTCAAATCCAAACTCAATTTGATTACTAGAAATTTAGATGACCATGTGAGTCTGGACAGAAATCGCCACAATAGTACGGTAAACTCACAAAAACACACCAGTGATTAGAATGCAATCGCATTCGTGACATAATTCAAATTCAAAATTTTTATTTTATGTTTTAATTTTCAATAATTAAATTTGAAAATATTTTTTCTAAAAAATTTAAACAATTGAACAAATTTTTAAAAACCAACGGACACTTTGGATTGGATCGAAAGATATCTCTGTCTTTGAGCTGATCTGTGGCCGCACCGGAACTCATTCAAAGATTGGAATCGCAATTAAATCATTGTCGATGACATTCCTAACCTGTTGTGTGTCATATCGAGTGATCACTATTGAGTGCGAAGACTGAAGATTGGTCGCACTCGCTGTTTGGTTGGTCTCTCCTCTCCTCTCCGATGCAGACCAAAGACCAACTGAAGAATGAGCGCAAGGGATCTGCACTTGGCTTCGATCACTGCTCC
>JAQGCD010000363.1:0-10551 GCA_034698965.1 Zygoribatula sp. | reverse complement strand
ACCGGAATCAGTGTATTCTTCTTCAGTGGAGCGAACCCTCCGATAGTGAATCCGAACCGAGACTTGCGGTCGATTGCCTTAAACATAGTCCATTCGAGTGACTCGTTTGGTGACAATGAGTTGGAATCGATTTTATCCAAAACGGCATACAATTTGTCGGCACTCGAGTGAAGGCGACCGCAGACTAGACATGAGATTATGAGTTCGACAACACCAGAGACGGCGCCCGTTATGTAAATCGGAAGCATTGCTGACATCTGAGGGTATGTTCCGAGTTGTGTGAAAAGGTATATCAATAGGAATACCATGAATATTGTGTGCAATGTAATCAATATGAGCACGAAGGACAAGGTCTTATCAATGACCTTGATCATCTTCCTTATCTTGATGAATATCATCTTAATATGTCCCAATTCTAGTGGCTTCTGTTCAGCCACCTTCCAAAAGTATTGATGATCTAGGCAAAACATATATCAACAAGGCTCTTTTATAACAAGGTTATTTAGCTGAACGAGTTTGGCCAATGACTGACATACCATTCCTCTTGACTGAACACTTCTTTATGTCATCAATTAAGATGTTCATCACATCTGAAGTGTCCACAGACATAGTCCATGTCATGTAAGGTATGAGCCAGAAGTGAAAGTATGAGATGGAGTGAAAAATATTGCGGATGAAGTAAATGGTGTCCGTCATCATTGACATGTGTTTGATGGCAGTCATTGTGATCATTGAAAAGGAAAATACCAGATTGAATACCAGTGCCAGTGTGAGCAGGCAGTTGAACTTGTTGCATTTGGCCACTTTGGGTGCGCTCCGAATCGCCTCAGTATAAGAGCTGATGATCTGAAAGCCTTTGGTGTTCAAAATGGCGTATACTAGCACAACGACAATGTGCTCGTATTCCATCAGTATTTGGAATGTGGTCATTATGATCTGTGCATTCATGGATTGTGGCATCAATTTTCTTGAGACTGAATCGGATCGGTTCTCATTGATTAGTACGTAAAAGCCGGTAAATATCTCGTAAATTAAAGTCAATATTGCCGTCAGATATCCATAAGTTCTGAATAATTGGTTTACAGTAAACGTTCCGTTGGACTCGTACTGTAAACCCCCGAATGTGATGCCTATGCCTCTGAAGAACCAGAGAGTTATCTGGGCTAACCTTATCCGAGTGTCTTCACACGCCATTTTGCACTAATAATGTACTTTGGATTGGATCACAAGATTTATTAATTATTCAAAATAATCATTCGTAGAAAATATTGACAATTTGGGTCACAGAAAATTAATTTACCATGTTTATTTAGGCTATTATTATAGTGAATTGTTTTGTGCCGGACAAATATGATGATTGCTTTCATATAGATTAATATTTGCTCAAGTTAAATAATTTATCACAAGCTTGTGGTACATGCTATGATAATAAAATATTTACCATGATAGAAATTAAAAATTGAAGACAAAAATGTTTTCAATGTCTTTGAGCGCACTCTATGAACGTTCTATCATATGTAGTAAGGGTATTAAGTATTACTAAAAGTATTAGATCCCGAGTTAATGTGACATGAATTAAACTAGCTAAACCCTTCATTCATTTTTCCAATTGACCTCTGGCTAGCATTGTACTAGATATGCTGACAGAAACTGAGCTGGACCTTATTCAAAGGAGAAACGTCACCAATCGATGAGATTTTAAGCGGGAAATTTGGTTAATACTATATCTAACTGTAATGAAAGGTAAAAACTTTGTTAACAACGAACAATCTGAAAGAGCCTCAACTCTATAAGATTTTACTTAGACTAGGTCAATTTCAGGGTGCTCATTGTCAATTATTGAGGTTAATTATTTAAGGTTTTAAGGCTTTCCACCAATTCTAAGGCCTTTACATCTTTGAAATTCATTTCAATGAACTTATCTTTCACTTTTTACATAACATGTTACTTTCCATCATTCAATACCTAAAATATCTATCGTTTGTAGACCAGAATATTCTTATAATAAAGGCCAACGATTTCTCTCCAAATATCTAAAGGTATTTAAGTTTGAAAAAGTAATTCCGACATCGATTCGATTCAATGGATGGAAAACCGAAATATTTATGAAAAGCGACAAAAATAAGAAAAAGAAAAATATATATTAGTTTCTAAAGTGTCAGAGAAGTAAATGTGTGCTCCGATTATAAATAAGGCGATGCAATGGCTTTTGTTATTGTGTGGGGAACGGCATCGGAGGAACAGTGCGGCTGATGTGTCGCCAATATTGCACATCGAAGTCAATGCAAAATATCGCTGGTCTACAGCCCTGTAGTGCTGTCTGGGCTTAACCCGAATGATGGATGTGCTCTGCGTTAGTGATGTTAGCAATGCTGTGATGTTAGCAATGCTATGATGTTAGCAATGCTATGATGTTAGTGGCGTTTTGATCGATTAAAACGATATGAAAGTGAAGGCACAGAAACACACGTTACAAGAGATGACAGTCCCCGACATTGGGACCCATAGGACCCAACGCTCACGGCAGACACCTAAACGACACCATTCATGCGACAGATATTCAGGTAACACTTCAGACACTTCATCATTACTTTAAGACTTATTTCCAAACTCAGGTAAGAATTTGAGACTCGGATGGGCTTTTGGAAAATCCAATCTCTTTGAGACTCAAGCCTTGAGGAATTGTGAAGACTGTGAACGTTATGTGTCTTTTCAGTCAGAGCCTGACATTGGCATCACTGCAATGGAATAATTATTTTCATACAATGTTTTATGAGCGCAAACATAACTATAATGACTCGCAATGGCCTGCGATCGGGTGCTGTCGGTCATTGGCCAACAGAAGCCATTCTTTGCTTCTCATTATCATTGGATTTGCTTTTTTCGGGACACAAATGCATTCTTCTGGTTCACTACTTCGCTTGTCTGACACACAATAGTATTGTGAGTCTAACGCGAGTTTGATTGGTGTCACACAGACCTGACATTAATAGCACAGATGTCTGTGACTCCGGCCTCACAGTTGTCGTCCCTCTCAGGCCTTCCAATCGCTCCTTCATTAGCATAATATGCGAAGAATCGCCAGAATTGAACTCTAAAACAGCTATTATTAAATCAAACAATACATCAATTTTTGTGACACTAATTCAATGTAAGCAAAGATTGATTCCTTAGTTCACTAACATATTGTTCGGCGAACGTCGGCCCCAAAGACCGGTCCCAACACTACAATCGATAATCAATTATGGCTTTAATTATGGGAAGAAAA
Source organism: Zygoribatula sp. (assembly GCA_034698965.1). Taxonomy (NCBI): domain Eukaryota; kingdom Metazoa; phylum Arthropoda; class Arachnida; order Sarcoptiformes; family Oribatulidae; genus Zygoribatula; species Zygoribatula sp. The sequence goes on along the minus strand of JAQGCD010000363.1, from coordinate 7,283 downwards.
CGATTATTCGATTTTAATTATCGTTTTCTTTACTTATGGATTAAAGTAGTTTACAAAGAGTTCACATTTTTTGAGTTACGAAAAAAATGATTTTTAGAGAATATTTAAAATCCATCAAAAACTAATTAAACAAATATTTTGATTAAATTTCTTCAAAGTATTTGTTATGTCTTTTCAAACGATACTATATTTCATAAAAGATTTTACATATTTTTAGAATTAATAGCTTTAAGCGATAAAAAAAATTCTGAAATATTTATATTCAGAAAAAACTTTTAAAATTACAAATTTGTTAAAATATTTAATGAAAACTATCGACACATGAGTTGAGAAAAGCGTTAAAATAATTATTTTGATACAAATAATTTAACCAATTCTTGGAATAAGGATTAAGAGATTTGCAAATACATGGATAATAAGAATAATGAACTCAAGATTATGTCACAAATGGCTTACAAATATTGAATCGAATAATAAATTATACGAAATGTCGTTACTCCTGATATTGAGATAAATCTGCAGTAAAGACGCGGCTTATGGTGCAATCGCCCGGCTGTGGAGGAATGGATCACAAAATGGATTAAATAAAAAGTTTTATTCTGAAAACAAGTCATTAATCTTACGTCAGGCGCGACACCGATCAGAGACGACGCGTGACCATAGAATTCCTCTTTTAGTGATATAACGATACACTGAAACGAGGATTCCGTTCGTTCGCGTATGAATCGGGCGACCTATTAATCGAGACAATCGATGTATCAATTGGTTTGAGGCGATCGATATCAATGACAAACCTTTCCGATGTTAGTGTTGTCGAGCGCGGCGTCGATCTCGTCCAATACGAAGAACGGCGCCGGTTTGTAGGAATGTATGGCGAAGAGTAAGGCCAGTGCCGCCACTGTCTTCTCTCCACCGCTCAAATTACTCATCGGTTGGAACCGCTTTCCCGGCGCCACACAATTGTAATTAATGCCCTCCAGATAGGGCTCTTCGGGGTTCTCCGGGACGAGGAATGCCTGTGCGCTCGCGTTATTGGTCAGTGATTTGTAGATTGAATCCACTCTTTGGGCAACGTTTTCGAAACACAAATTGAATTCTCGTAATCGACTTCTCTTTACTTCTTCGAAGGCGAGTTTGGACTTCTTAGAGGCCAGTCTCAAATTGTTGACCTCACCGTCGGTCTCTTTAAGTCTGTCCTTTACATCTTCGAGTCTAATTGACAAATAAATCAAAAAATATTATCAGAGAATTATCAATAATTTCGAGACTTACTTATCGATAGCTCTCATATTTGGCGCTTGGATTTTGCGGAGAACTTCTCGCTTCTGATTGATCTCAGATTGCATTTCATTCTCTTTCTTTTTGATGGCATCCGTATCGTTCATCTGGTCAGTGGTTTATGGTTAGAAATAAAGTCAAAGTAAGAAATGAATAGAATTACATTTTTGAGACTACTCTTAAGGATTCCAAAGTCAGGTATGATATTGGAATCGCTTTCATAAGAGCGTTGAGTAGAGGGTCCGTCGTCGTCATCGTCATCATCTGCATTGCCATTGGTTTCGCCGTCGTTGTTGTTGGAACTACCGGCGGCCACATCGTTGATGTCTCCTGACCTGAGCGGTAAGTCAATGCATTCCATTTTGCAGTGCAAAAGGATGGCATGTCTGTCGGCCTTCTTTGATTCGAGTCGGCACTCGATTTGCATCAATGCTTTTTGTGCTGAAGACAGCTCTTTCTGAACGCCGGACAATCCTCTCTTTATTTCCGTTATCTCGTCCTCAACGGTATCGCATTCAGTCTTTTTTGCAATCTTATCATTTTTCAATTGTTCCACTTTCTTCATCTCTTCCTCGATGCTCTTCATCTCCTTCTTCTCTGTTTCTCGAGCCGCCAGTAGATTCTTTTCCTCTTCAGCCACGACTCGTTCCCAACGTTTGACATTCTCATTGGTGTCTTTACTCTTCTCATAAGCCAAACGACTTGAGAACGAGTTCTTTTCATTTTCGAACTGAAGTTTAATCTTTTCGTTCTCTTGACTCGCTTTGTTCTGTCGTTCTTCGTATTGTCTGATGTTATCGACGCCCAACTGTTCGCAAAAGTCAGCGAAGATTTCGTCTTCTACTGAATTCATTTTATCTCTTATTTCATTAATTTTTTCTTCGCGTTCGCTCATTCTTTTAGAAATTTCTGAGATTATCGGATCAAATGCTTTTAATTTGGTCTCCAATTGAGCCTTTTCTTTCTTAAAATCTTCGTTATTCTTCTCGGTCTGAGCCTTATCGCTGCGACAGTACTTCAATCTGGTATCCAAACCCTTGATCTGACTGTTGATGACCATGAGGTCTGATTCCTTCCTCGTTTTCTTCAGCTCTTCTTTCAAACTTTCGGCTAACTTCTCTTTTTGGTACTTAAGAGAATGCATTTCCTTTTCATCCCAACGTCGGGCCCTCTTCTCGAGGTCAGCGCTACCGCCGGAAATGAAGCCACACTTCTGATAGAAAGTACCGTCGAGTGCGACCGCATCGTAACGTTTACCGTCACCCAAGTCAAAGGCCACGATATTGGCGTCTTCGGCGGTCTCGCAGACCAGTGCATTGTTGCTCGCGTAGAAAACCGCTCTCTTAATGCTCGGCGGATCGTATTTGATAACGTCATACAAGAGCTTAACATTCTTCGGGTGCTGTATATTGCGGAGCCTCTCCTTCACCGGTTTGACCTCAATGTAATCCAACGGAAGAAAGGTTTCGGGTTCGAGCATCTGCTCCTTCAGGTACTGAATGCACTGCCGGCCAGTCCTTTCAGTGTCAACGATAATGGCGTTCATGTTTTTGCCCATTACTTTAGTAATGGCCATATTATATCGCTTGTGAATCGGTTTACACATATTGAGCAGTCGGTCGAACACTCCCGGGTAGAGCTTCTTCAAGTTGTCGACCACCTCTGTCTTCTTCTTGCGGCGCTCGTCTTCATGTCTGTCCACTTTGGCGTCGCCCAACTCTCTGTTAATCGACTCTAGTTTGCGAGTGATCTGTTCGACCTGTTCTTTGCTGGAGTTAACAATGGCTTCGATTTCCACTTTCTTTTTGTTGAGTTCTTGCAAATTGGTTTCGCTTACTTCTAGGTTATCCTTCAATTTTTCTATTCGTTTGTAATTCTCATCCAGATTGTTATTGAGAACTCTGATTCTGCCCTCGATGTCCATTTTCTTGCGGACTTCGCTCTCGTGTCGGTCCTGGTCTGCCTTCTGTTCTCTTTCCAACGAATCCAAGTCCTTGAGATATCTGGCCGACAGTCGGGCCGCCTCTTCCTTAAGTCTGTTGTACTCTTTCTTCTGAGACTCTTTCATAACGATGTCCTGTTTGTGCGCGTCTTTCTCTAGTTGAACCTCTTTCTCCCATTTTGTACATCTCTCAACAACATTGTTCAACTCATCCTCGAGTTCTTTGATAGTGCTCTGGTGATTGTCGTGAGCCTTAGATGCTGATGCCTTAGACTTTTTAGCGGTCTCTAACTTCTTCTCAATGTGAGAAGCGTTCTCTTTGGCCTTTATATAAGTGGGTCTCTTCTTATTGAGATTAAGCTCAACATCTCTGATCTTTCGGTCGATTCCCGACAATTCTTTACTTATTTTACTTAATGTCTGCTTCTTCTCTCGAACCTCGTCCTCAATCTTTTGCTTAGACTTCACGTGTTTCTCCATATCTTTGCGCTTTCTCTTCATATCATCTTCCAATTCATTGATGTCTTCTTGGATGTGATACAGTTTGAACAGTTGAAGGTCGACTTGTACTTTGTTGAGCTCTTCTTTGAGGTTTTGATACTTCTTGGCCTCATTGATCTCTGCTTGGGCCTCCTTCTTCTCAGCCGCGACGCCCTTCTTCTTCACATACATGTGATGCAACTCTTCTTCAGATCGATCCATCCGAACCTTTCTATTGACATAATCTTCTTTGTACTCATTACTGCGGGAGATTTCTTCGAACAAAGCAGTGATCTCTCTGGGGTTCTTCATGGCTATTGATTCGACAGCTCCCTGATACACCAAGAAGTTTCTGGCTTTTACATTGATTCCGAGGGTCTCGAGTCGAGACGCATAGTCTTGTTTGGGAACACTGTTGTCGTCAATTCTGTACTCAGAGCTGTTGTTCATAACCAAGCGTTGGAATCTAGTGATCCGACCGGAGTCGTGGTCCCGATAGACCAGAGTGACCGACGCCTGATTGCTGACCGGTTGACTGATGGACGCTCCATGAATTAGCTCCGAAAGCTTCTTCACCCGAAGGTTGGACGTCTTCTCGCCCAACACGAAGCTGATGGCGTCCATGAAGTTTGATTTTCCGGAGCCATTGGGACCGATGACTGCCGTGAATTGCTTGAGCGGACCGATCCGTTGGCGCCCGCGATAAGACTTGAAGTTCTCGACCTCCAAGTACTCCAAATAACCGGGCATTTTGGCCGACTTTCACCGACTCCGCGATTGTACTACAATAGTGGTCAGTCGGACAATATTTAAGATCTTTTATTAATTGAAATTAACTCATTTCTTGTAATTATCTGCTGTTTTCAACACTTTTGTTATTCTCGGCAACAAATGGCGGCAAACATAGCGCATGCGTTCACTCATTCAAGTTTTGGACCTTTTTATTATTGTTTGTGCTCAAGAAAAATACTGTTCTGATGGTAAACAAAGGTTACAAATTGTCTTCAATAACATACGGAATAAATGATAATTACAAGATGAGCAGGAAATAAAGTAGAATAAGAATATTCTGATAACTTGGTGACTTTTTCAAAATAATCAGGAATAATCTGCTGAAAAAATTATGATGATAAAATAATTGAATGCTTAAAATAGTTAAAATATAGTGAAATTGTTCCCAAAAATCCAAACCTCTGCGACCCATCACTCCTCTGCCCAACCCTTCAGATCGTCTGTTATTTTGATGCCATGAGAATCGTCTCTCAATAGTGTCGTCAGTTCTTCTGAACAAATCGTTTTTGAAGACATCTGTCGAACGATGGCTGACCTAAAGAAGCCTTCATCGACCCATCGGTTTACACTTCAGGAAAGGGTAGAAATAATCAAAATATTTTATTCGGGAAATAGTCTGAAACAGACGTCCAAAATATTTGCCGAAAGACATCCCGAGTGTCCTCATATGCCAACCACTTCGGGAATCACTAGACTGGTCAGGAAGTTTGAGACGACAGGTCTGAAAGACATAATAATTCGGTATAATTTGCTAATTTGTATGATCTAAGGCTCAGTTCTTGACCGCCGAATTCCCGGCCGTCCGAAAGTTATCAAAGAGAAGAATGAGGCCAAGCCATCGGTGATGTGCGCGTGCGAGTGGCCCGGCTGTGACTATGTCAGCTCCAAGAAGTGTATGTCCAGACATAAATTGGTTCATAAGACCGAACGAGACTTTGCCTGTAATTGGCCTCAATGTGGCAAACGATTCAAATCGAGTCACAGCCTCAAGAATCACCTACGAATCCACTACCAGGACAAGAGGTTCGCGTGCAATTGGCCCGGATGTCAGTACCGGTGCGTCGACTCCGGCAATATTCGTAAGCACAAGAAGATTCACGAAAAACACTGCAAAGGCTTCCTCAAGACCTGTGATCTGAACCAAGAGTGCCATTCGGCACAACTGAAGCAACAAACGGAAACCGACAACAGATCTGACATTAAATATGAGATAACACTCACACATATGGTTGAGTGAATCCAGGATTTAGTCATTTACAACGAGTCAAATATATAGCAATTCATTGAAATCATTTAATAACAAAACATAACAGAGTATTATCTTTAAAAAGCATTAAATCATTCGCCTATTCATTCATACAATTTGTTAATTTGTCGTCCAATAAGCCATCGCCTGATCTCCTGAGTTCCGGCGCCGATCTCATAAAGTTTTGCATCTCTTAGAATACGTCCGGCACTGTATTCATTGGAATATCCATTGCCGCCCATTATTTGAATGGCATCGAGCGCTACCTGAGTGGCCCTTTCCGATAAAGCCAGTATTACTCCGGCACATTCCTTCGTGAATGGACTTGAATTGGATAGAGGAATGCTTTTGCCCATTTTCCTCTTGTATTCATCGACAGCCCGAGCTGTGTTGTAGAGATATGAGCGACAGGAGGACAGAGTAGTGTACATATCGGCCATCTTCGCCTGAAGTATCTGGAATTGTCCGATCGGTTTTCCAAACTGAGTTCGTTGGTGAGCGTAGTTGAAGGAGAGTTCACACGCCGCCTGCATTAGGCCCAACGGTCCGCCAGAAAGAACAAGTCGCTCGTAGTCGAGTCCGCTCATCAGCACATAGACCCCTTTGTTTAGCTGACCAACCATATTGGCCGCCGGGACTTTGCAGTTCTCGAAGAGTAGTTCGGCAGTCGGTGACCCTCTCATTCCGAGTTTGTCGATCGTTTGTCCGATGGAGAAGCCGTCCATTCCTTTTTCGATAATGAATGGTGTGATACCCTTATCACTGGTCTTGGCGTAAACAAATAGAACATCGGCTTCGGTTGCATTAGTAATCCAGAACTTTGATCCGTTGAGAACATAATAATCGTTTTGTTTTTCAGCAGTGGTTCTCATTGACACGACATCGGATCCACTGCCAGCTTCACTCATAGCCAGCGATCCCACATACGAGCCATCAATTAGTTTCGGTAAATATTTTGCTTTTTGTTCTTCATTCCCGTTTAGTGTCAACTGATTGACACAGAGATTACTGTGAGCTCCGTATGACAGAGCGATAGCACCACAACACCGACTTAGCTCTTCCATGACCAGCGAGTGCTCAAAATATCCCATTTCCAGTCCTCCATACTTGGCCTCAGCGGTCACTCCGAGCAAACCCATTGATCCTAATTTACGATAAAATTGTCTGAACTCAGACCATTCGGATGTTTTGTCCATCTGTTGAACTGTTTGTTCCGTCAATTCTTTTTCGGCGAATTTTCTCACATTATTTCTGAGTTCGATTTGTTCTTCGGTCAGACCATTGAGAGCATCGCCATTGTCTTCGAGGCTGACATTGTTAGTCGAACTTTGCGAAAGACATCGAACAATAAGATTCGAGTTCTGATTCGAATATTTAAAGACTTTGAACAAGTTTTGAGTTTGAGTGGACACAAGTTTGCCGATGAATGCCATTCTGGAGTCGGTTCTTGGGATTGATCTCAAGGTCTGGAATCACTCGTTTAAATCCTTGATTACGTGAATTAATCAGCTATTTATCGATCGAAAGTTGTTTATCAAAAGTTTT
>JAQGCD010000362.1:0-10555 GCA_034698965.1 Zygoribatula sp. | reverse complement strand
TCTTTGTTAGGCGGCATGCAACTTATGTTTAGGTGAAATGGCACTTAGGTCAGATGGCACCCATTTTTCAGATTATCCCGGATTATGACTTAAAAGATTAGGCGACTCGGGAATGCACGAATAAAATATGAAAGGATAAGCCGAATGGCCTCAGGCTTATGAACCACTATAATTTAACTTTAACTTAACTAGTCTACAAGCTATATAAGCGACTATGGGCGAGACTGACAAACTTTTGCTCACTTATCCATAGTTATTGACCTTAACCAGAGCTAGAGTCACGAGTTTTCAATTGGTTTCCCGCCATCAGAATTGATGGCAAAGCACTGCAGGATCTGATGGATAGACCCGATCAATGGTAGCGTTTGTCGGTTGCATTGCTATCACAGATTCGCACATTAATGATATGCATATCAATGATAAGCCTCAAAAGCTCTCTACACTCTGTATACTTATCTAAATATTATATCCGACAAAAAATTTTTCCTCAGATTCAAACATTTGAAGAGGAAATGAATTAAATTATATTTTAAGCGAAAACATTGACATTTCTTTGGAACATGACATAATTTATCTATATCATAAACCATAGGATCTTTCATCCCAGGTACATTTCTAATCATTGCTAAATTTGGCAATGCTAAATTTTAAATAAAATTAATGACACTTAATATTCTTTTACTAGTAAGCTTTTTAAAAATATAATCATTGAACCATATCATTTTTGAGAATATAAGTTCTATCAAGATTATAATTATGAGTAACTTATTGAATCTAAGTTTGAAGGAAAGGATTGCATCTGAGAGTGTGTTAGTTAAGTGATCCATAGACAACTCAGTCACTACAGTCTACTATACACTAATGCCATATGTCGTTCGGCACTATTGTTCGTTCGGCACAAAACACATTCGCAAACCAAACGAATTTCTGATGCAATGCAAGACTTGTATTGCGTTCACAAACACAAGAGGTTTAGTGCAAAAGCACTAACTCTTGTGCTGCAGGAAAGCCATCGTAGACTCAAAGTTCGCAGTTATTCCAACAAAACATATGCAAATTGTCATTAATATCATTGATATCATGTAATTAATTATTGCAATCAGGAATTAAATTTATTGATCATGAACGAATGGATAGGATTTCATTTTGACTACAATTATTTTTTTGATATATTATCTTTCATTTAATCGGAACTTTGAACATAGGATTGAATTCAGATATAGAACTTCAATCAAAATTAAAAGCATTAAATATTTTGAGTAAATGTTCTTATTTAGAGACGAGAAGATTGAGATAGATATCGAAATTATTGGAATTGTAGCCAAAAAAATGAGTGAAACGCCCTTGGGACTGATTGAGACTGTGATTGAGACACTTTGGGTTATGCATTTAATTGTAACCGACTAACGGATAAACAAAATGCCATTTATTACATAATATTAGACTAAATGTAACTAAAATCTAACTAATTTTGTTCCAATAGTCACACGAGGTTTGCCTGTATTTGAGAAGAACTTTGGTTCCAAACAAGTTATCACAGTTGGAATAGGATTTGTCAGAAGGGCTCACAACTGTCCTGAGAGCAGTGATTTGGTTCACTAGTTCTGACATCGGTAGCGCCCTTTGGCCACTCGAAGGCTCGATTGGCGGTCCCGCAGCCAATGGTCATCGGGTGACGTCAGGTGCGACCAATGTGCGAGGTTTGGGCGCGACTGCGCTGACGGACTGGTTGTGTCGTTTGCAGTGGTTTCCGGAGAGATTGACTCCATTTTATTGGAAGTTATCAAACAGAGAAGTCACAGATATTACCGAAGCGATTGATTCGAAGTGAAGATGAGATAACTGTTGTCCACACAGAACCGCGCACCTTATGGTGTCGCACAGTATTACAGATATCAATATGGCGTAAGTGATACTCATTGCTATCCTATGTGTCTTCTGGTCATGTGGTCAGACGATGACCACTAATCTTATGTCCATCTAATGTCCTATTCATGTCTTCCTCGTAGGTCTCTTACGACTATTCCATTAAACCCCTTACGAAACTACAAAACAAACAAAAATATTCAAACCATAAGAATCAATGATCGCATTGAAGACCAAACCAATGATGTCGACCGAAATATTATCGTTCGATTCGGCGCTTTTGTCGCCGGCGGACCAGCTCTTCACTGATGGCTGTCTGCAAACACAACATTATTCGGAGATAAAAGCGCATTTGGCTTCGGACCAATGGCTCCAAGACTTCGACGATATTCGTCACTTCTGCGAAGGACTAGAGTTAGACCTCGAATATGAACCCGAGCTGTCACTCGAGGCGATGACCAAAGAGGTTGAAACTCTATACCAGAGCAAAGAAGATGATATTATCGATTACTTGGATTCGAGCGCTTTATTGAGTCCGGTTTCGATCGAACCCTCGTCACCACAATATGATGGACATTCAGGACAGGAGACTGGCATCGACTCTGAGGCCGCCATCTCATTGCTGGAGGAGATCCTTGTGGCCAACTCGGACAACAGCTTAGCTGAGTCCGAGTTGACCCTCGCTTTTTCTTCGGCTGATGCAGAGGTGTCCACAGTAGCTGACACTGTTGTCGTTAACGAAGGACGACCTAAGCGACAGACCAAGCGCAAGGCACGAGAGATCGAGACCATAGAGAAGCCTAAAGCTAAGAAAAGTAAATCTTCAAACGAAACTAAACGGGAGAGAAAAAGGAGTCAAAACAAATATGCGGCCAATCGTTATCGACAGAAGAAGAGGGCGGAGTTGGATGGAATGGATAAAGAGTACAACGGCTACGCCGAGGCCAACGCAGAACTCAAGGCTCAGCTCCAGAAGTTGCAGATGGAGTTCAAAGTGGTCTACCCGTTAGCGAAGGCTGCGTTCGCCTCCGACCCCAACCGATCGCTTCAGCTCCAGATGCTTGACATCCGTGTCCTCAACGGAGAACTCCTCGAATAATGTCTATTACTTTGTCTATTATTAATATTATGTTATTTAACCCAATCTATGAATATCTATATTTACTAAATATTTAACTTCGATATCATATTTAGTCCAATTGTGGTGAATAGTGTTCTATCGTTATTGTATTCACGATCGATGTTGTATTTGATCGAAACTTTATTTCAATCACATCAATAAATATATTAATTCCATTCGGAAAATATTGTATTATATAATAATTTGCTCAGTGGTAAACATGTTGAGCACTTCTCGCCACTTTGGTCGATGACGTCAGTGATGACAGATTAAGAACTAAGCAATATTTAAAAGTGAATAGAATTTATTAATAATAATAAAAACTAACATTAACTTCAATATAGAAGTGATGTCAGCCCTCATACGGCGCCCGCCTTTTGTGCCGAAATCGACGGATTGTTCACTTTTTCTCCTAAAGAACTAAGAATCTCTTCTCTGTAGTCATCGAAATCGCCATCTATTTCAGCGATATTGTGGTCTTCGACGACCCAAAGCTGACAATCAGTTTCTCGAATGAGTCTCTCGTCGTGAGTGACGACAATGACTCCGCCATCGAATTCGTTGATAGCTTTGGCCAAAGCGTCGATCGATTCCAAATCCAGATTATTTGTCGGTTCGTCCAGAATAAGAACGTGCGGTCCCTTCAGAGCCATTTCGCAGAGGGCGACCCGACTCTTCTGGCCTCCACTCAGTTGGTTGTTGGGGATGGTGTGGGCGTGTGATATGAGTCCGAAAGAGCCTAATTGTTTTCGGGCCTCCTGATAGGTCAGGTTGAAGATGCGCATCAGGTACTCAGTCGGCGTCTCTTCAGTGGTCAAGTGCTCGCCGGAGTGCTGATCGAATTTGGCGACTCTCGCCCTGTGATTCATTCTCATCTCACCACTCGTTGGCCTCAATTCGCCGCTTAATAGCTTAAGAAAAGTACTTTTGCCGACACCGTTGGGACCAACAATTGCAATTCGAGACGAAAGATCAATACCAAAGTTGATATTCTTGAAAATCATATGCTTATTATCATAGCCGAAGTCGACGTCGTGCAGACCCAGAATAGGTGGTTGAAGAGGTGGGGCTTCAGTGAACTTAAATTTGACGACATATTCCTTGTGGCGCTTAAGCAGATCCTGGACCTGAGTCTCGCCATGCTTTCTGCTGTGTTGCTCTTTCACTGCCTTTTCGGCCACTTTTCCTGATTTACCGCTTTGTTTCAGAGCTTTGATCTGTTTTTCTTGTTTTTCGAAGTCTCTTTTGAATTCCCTTTTCTTTTGTTCGTACATTTTCTTGAACTGTGTATAGTTTCCGCGGTAATAGAATAGTTTTTGTTGATCCAAATGTATGATATCAGTACAGACATTGTCCAAAAATGACTGGTCGTGTGAGACTACAATTAGTGTTTTCTTCCAGGCCTGCAAGTAGTTGTCGAGCCAAATGACGGCATTCAGGTCCAAGTGGTTGGTCGGCTCGTCTAATAGAAGAAGGGTTGGTTCCATAAATAGAGCTCTGGCCAGACTGACCCTCATTCGCCAGCCACCGGAGAAGTTCTTTGTGGGTCTGTTTTGCATTTCAGTAGTGGTGAAGCCCAGACCGGCTAATATACGTCTGGCCCTAGACTCGGCACTGTCGGCGCCCATTGCGTTCAATTGCTGGTATATGTCATTGATTCGGTCACTATTCTGATCTTCTTTAGCTAACAACTCTTTCAATTCTTCTTCCAAAGCGATTCGTTTAGTGTCACTCCTGAGCACAACATCCACAGCACTGGTTTCGTCTGCTATCACTTCTTGTTCACATAACAAGACGTCCAACTCATTTGGCAAATGGAGGGCTTTCTTATCGGCGACGTGTCTCATCAGAGTTGTCTTTCCGTGTCCATTGGGTCCAATTAAACCATACCTTCTGCCCAGAGTAATTGAAAGTGATGCGTTCACTAGTAGTTCTTTTCCGGCGGCACTTATGGTGAAGCAGTCGACTTTGAGTGAATTATCCACCAATTGGGTCGATTGCGTGGCCGATGTCGATACAGTGAAGTTGGAATCAAGTCGCGGAATCAGTTCCGCTTCTTCTGCTTCTCTTTGTTTCTGGAGCTTCAATTTTCTCTTTTCTTTATGAGTGAGCTTCTTTTCTTTTACATCTTCACTCTTAGTTTCGATGTCTTTCACCTTTTCGTCTTCTACCTTATCGTCCTCATCAGTCTCACTATCATCACCTTTTTCTTTTTTCTTTGACTTCTTTTCGTGTTTTCCACCTTTTGATTTCTTCGTATCGTCATCTAATCTGTGACGGATAAAATATTAATCATTAGTACGAATATTAGAAGAAGTTAGCAACATGTATTATGGCTATCGATAATGTTAGTCTGATACCCAATATAATGCATATCGTTTTTAGTATATCTAACCTTAATTTCTCTTGAGTTTCTTCAACCAAGTCTTCCTCCTCATCATTTACTTTCTTTGTTTTTCTTTTGTCACCTTTTTTACTCTCCTTTTTAACCTCTGTCTTAACCTCTTGGACAACTATTGATTCCGGTTCTTCTTCCTTTTTATCATCTGTGGTCTGATCATTTTGGTTGTATTGTTCTTTAAGTTGTTCCAACTCATCATCGGACTCATTATCTTCTTGTTTCCTATTTTTCTTCCCTTTTTTATCGCCTTTTTTACTCTTCTTTTCAAATTCTTTAGACTTAGTTTTGACTTCTTCGACATCTTCTTTCTTATCTTCAATTGTCACTTCATTTTGGTTGTATTCAGCCTTCAATTGTTCCAACTCATCATCAGATTCGATATCATTCTTCTTTCTGTTCTTCTTCCCCTTTTTATCTCCCTTTTTGCCCTTCTTATCAACTTCTTTGACTTCTTCATCTAATTTTGTTTCCAATTTATCGTTATCTTCGACTTTAGTGGTCTCTTCAGTTGGGTTATATTGGGATTTTAATTGTTCCAATTCCTCGTCGGGGTCTGAATCATATTTCTTCCTATTCTTCTTTCCCTTTTTATTTTTGTCACCTTTCTTGCCATCTTTGGCAGAGTTGTCCACAGATGTGGCCACAGCTGCCGATTCAATAGTGGTCTTTGTGGCATTATCTTGATGCTCTTCTTTCAATAATTCGAATTTAGACTTTTTCGTCTTTTTCTTCTTGTCTTCACTGAAGGAATGATAAAGATTTTAAGATTGATCTCAAGACTCTTGACTCAAGACTTTAGTCAAGACGTGAACATTTATCAATGAATCATCACTTACGGCATTTTGAAAAGTTGAAGTCGTTATCTTTCGGTCACTATTACACAACAGAAGAAACAATTTAAAATCTTAATGACTATCACTCAAGAGTATCAAATTATTGGAACCGAAATGAAACGTAAGCCACGAATCGGCAACGATTGCCAAACACGACAAGTTGTGTGGTTGAGCGCAGTCGCGCCCTAACGTCACTCACCAGTGATTGGTTGCCTCACAACTGACAGCAATCGCGGTCTTCCCTCCGATCTCATCATTTGGCGACTGAATGGCGCAAAAATCAAATTAATTTTCGACACATTTATAGAACAAATATTTATTGATAGACATTTATGTTATAACCGGTAATATTGGACAAGGGCATAGGTTACGAGATTAATTTTCTCTGCTTTTGCTGGGCCTATACTGTGCCTTTGTCCAATGCCCCTCATAATAATTTAGTAACAATCAGCCAAAATATCGGAGCTGACAAGTGAGCAAGCTTCTATATCGTCGAGTACGTGCAACTCGGGTCTGTCGTCGCTCTCCTTCTCCAAGAAATTGGTCACATCTAAGCCAATCATGAAATTCTTGATTACATTCCAATCGATATTAATAATTGCTTCAAAATTTTTATTATTGTTGGAACCGTTTGTCAAATTTCTAGCTTCGATTAATTCAAATAATTGGTAATCATTGCTATCGTTCACTGTTTTGGCTCTGGTCTGGAGATCACCTATTATTTCAACCGCTTTCTGCTTCAACTTCATTAAGTATTCGGAACTATTGACCAAATGGTAAATGACGTGAAAATAATGAGCGTCAAAGAAGGTTTGAGCGGCCAATGAAATCGATTTCTTGTCGCAGAGACCAACAAACAGAAGAGACAAAAGCTCTATGACATTGGTCTGCAAATCTTCATCCAATTCCTGGACAGAGTATAAACAAAGTGATGTAATTATTGCGGAAAATAAGCAATAATTTGTAGTCTCTATTTCCAATAATAAATTGATGTTTTTCTTCAAAGTAGTTACAATAGTAACTTTGACCATGAGCTCTCAGTTGATAGCAGAGATAGCAGTGACTGGAGATCTGGGACATTATGTTCAATGGTTTTCAATTGATCCGAATCTAATTCATTGAGACAAATAACTAAAACTATAGACACGAGTGTCGAGCGTATTGTCGAACATAAATCTTCGTGTTTTGAGTTCCACAGTATCATTATATTCGACACTAGTTCAGGGAATAGAGGAATAATTTTAGAATTATATTTAGCGGGCGATGAGAATCCGACGAAAACTACTTCTAAGGCACTGTCCTTCAATTCCCAATTACTTTCGTTGGTCTCATTCTCGTTCAAGAAATTGTTCAATATCTTCATAGTATTAACAACATCACTGTTTTGAAGTGAGCTATCAAACACTGTTCTGTCTTCGAACAAATGCCTCAAAGTTTTCATTAGAATAATTTGGTAATTGACTGAAACGACGGGCAATATCTCACAACAAGTGGCCAGAAAGTAGTGTTTAGTACTGATGGGAGAATCAGTAACTATAGAATCAAACGTAGAGAAACATTGAACCATTGTTTTGCGCATTTCGGGCTTCAGGTGGTTATGTCCGATGAAATGACACAAGACTTGGAAAGTAAGTGCCATTTGTTTGTCACCGAGAAGATTGAGTGGAAATTTTGATATTTGCTTCAAGCAATAACTATGGTAATTATGTTGACTCGGTTGGTCCAAACTTTTCAACAAATCAATTTGATTCGATGACATTTCGAAACTATTTATTTCCGAAGAGTTCAATGCGAATGTGCCGATCGTAAAGTTGAACCAAATTTTGATAATACTTTGATCGCAATTGGGGTTCAATTTGATATAATTGGTGAGGAATGCAATTAAACCCATTGCCTGATTCTCTTCAGTCAATTTATTGACAATTTCTATGGCCTTTTGATCGCTGTCAACACAGAGACCCAAAGTTTGGCATAAAATGAAAAGTTTTTGATCAAACTCTTGTGTCCATACTTGGAGACAATTGGCCAAAGTATTGGTTAGATCGTAATTCTTGATAAATGCATTCTTGACCTCTGCAGACATTGAAAGCAACGATTCTTCGATTAAACCAATAGTTGTTGGAGTAATCGTCGAAATTAATTTTACTATCACTTCCTCCAAATGATCAGATGATTGGCTTTCGATTAAAGAGTTATTTAACAGAAAAATGAAGAGTTTTCTCACTTCTTTTTCAATATAACGAGTGTCGGTTCTGTTGAGACAATGCCATATAATATGTATTAAATTCTTGAACTGAGGACTTTCATTCAAAGAAGTTTTCAAAATCCAATTCCTGCCCAAACTATGGCAACAAATATCATTTAGGCATATGAAATATGAAGCTTTAAGCCAACTCTTGTTGCTGTTCACCACTTCTGATGCAATTATCTTAATAAACTCGAGACAACTCCGTTGGCTGACAAACAAATCTTGGTCTGCAAGAAGTGAACCACAGATTCGCAATTTCACAGCGATTAGCGACCAATCATTGCAGTCATTGTTTGTCCTGAACTCTTCGGATGAGACATCGATCGACTTCTCAACACATTTGAGTACAATTTGTCGCTCTTCAGGCTTCAGATGTGAATTTAAATCGCGTCTCAAAAATGTGAATAACTTTTGTTTCAAAGTATCATCACTTTTGACCGAAAGATAATCATTTAACACAATTTCCAGCGACTTCAACACTTTCGGTAAATCAAATGTCTTAACCATTTTCAAAGAACTTTTGAATTACCATGTAACAATTCAATACTTTTGAAGTTTACTAAAACAATTCAAATGTCAAATTGCAAACAAATTGAAAACATGTGTCAAATAGTCAAGTGTTGAGCCATCCATACAAACCGTTAGTCATTGTAGTCATTTGATTCATAACTGTTTCTACCGATAGTCATCATGACTGAAGTGTCTTAAATGTCTTATTATTTTATGAATCGGTGACCATCGTTGAAGATAATTAACCGAATTGAATGACCAAGAGTTTGAACAATTTACTCTTTCGTCGTCAGAAGTGTCCAATGATTGCGAGTTCAAAAGTAATGATATCTTTGAGTGTTTGTTTGTGTTGATTGCAATCATTTGTTTATCAAACTGAATGCACTGAATGCTTGAACTATTGACAATTGAAGGCGAAGAGCCACCGATGACCTAGCTGGTCCTGTTGCAATGGTTTCCAACATGAACCCGATCAAGTGTCAAGTCGATCTCATCATTAATTTTATAATTATCTTCACAATTTTGGCCAAAAATATTAATTGTGGTAAATATTGATATTTTAATTATTATTGAAACAATTTGATGTAATTAATGACATTTCAAAACATTACAGTGACAGTAGAGATGTCATCTAACGGGCCGGGACTCTTCGACCTGCCCATCACCTTCACGGCCAGAGTGGTCGGGGACTCTTCTATGACTGAATATTATTACGTCTTCGAAGACGAGAAGATATGGCCGCCGAACCGCAACGACATTCTTGCGGGTCGTGAAGTTAATTATACAGTTGTCTATAAGTTTAGAGAAACTTCTGTTGGTCAATATTCGATGAAAGTTCAAGTCTTCGCTTATATCTGGGGCTTCAGAGGTTGGCTCATTGCCGAGAACCAAGTCAAATTCAGAATGCAGAGTAAATTTAATCCTTTGATATAAACTTTTTGATGAATTTATTTAATGAATCTACAGATTCTTTGCTTATCGGTGTGAATATATGGCAATCAGATCGAAGCCCAAAGGCAAAGGCCAATTCAGTAGTGGCCGCTAACAAAACGGCTGAGTTGACGGCAGTAATAGAGGACGTGACCCGTTCACTGAACGCCACCACCATCTACACCTGGAACCTTGACCATCGCACATTTGGGCCCAACTCTTCACCCGCGCTCAACTATACTTTTGAAGCCAACAATAATTACAGTATACAAGTAATGGCAATGTCTAACATTACTTTCAACGGTAGTGTTATTACCAAACTGGGTAATGCTATACAAAGTATAACTGTTAAGAACGAAATCAAATCCATTAATGTGACCGGAAATACTTGGCTCAAAGATGGTGCCCTTCTCGAACTTCAAGTTAACTGTTCCGGAGGTGATTCGCCCTTCTGGTATTGTTACGACTTCTTCCGAACTAAAAAAGACAACTATACATGTGATCGGGAAATGTTCCAAACAAGTAACTGTTCTTTTCCTATCACTCATTACTTCCCGAGAAACGGAACTTACTTTTTGGCGATCGGTATCTACAATGATGTTAACTTTCGAAACAAGTCCATTTCGGTAAAGGTCTATGAAAGTGAG